>JAOTRH010049240.1:0-19499 GCA_034768845.1 Heliamphora exappendiculata | reverse complement strand
TATATATATTTAAAAAGATGAGCAAAAATTGTATAATCGCTTAAAAATAAATTAGCAACAAGTAATTAGTCTTACAATTGGAATATTAAATTAAAATCAAATCATTTATAATTAACTCTTTTGATTTTGTTTTTTAATTTTATAAAATTAAAAACAATTTAATTCTTAATTGAGGGGTAACTGGGAAAAGTAAATATTAAAAATAATTTAGTTAATATTTAACCCAAAATATTAACTAAATCCAGCCAAGAATATTCCAAATTTTGAAGTGATTTTGGTAACTTGGTAACCAAGGGAGAAAAGATTAATGGCGGAGTAATGTACGAACCTGATTGAGGGGTAACTGGGAAAAGTAAAGCCCGTCATCCCGACCGGTCATTCTGGACCGTAGATACGGATCAACGGAGATCCATAGGAGCTGAACCGCCACGTGTCGATCAGGGATTGAATCAGCGTCCAGTGATAAGCTCGCTGTGCGGAGTTTGAGATGATCAGACGTCGGTACACCATCGGGAGCGTAGGCAGATAAGTACCACTCTCGGCTCTCCACCCCCGCCAACTCCTCCTTAGCACCACCACCAGCCGCCGCCAACTCCGCCTTAGCACCACCATCACCACCCATTTTTGTCCCTCCTCCTCCTCCTCCTCCTCCTCTCTCTCTCTCTCTCTCTAAATGCTTCACCACTCTAACTGAGATGATGGACAACCATTATAATGAGGCCCTCTGTTAAAACCCTGTTTGGACTAGTTTTTAAGATAATGTTTTTTATTAAAAAGTTAACTTTAAGATGTACTGTTTAATTTTTATCGCTTAATTTAATAAAAAAATTAATACATATTTCAAATTATAATTTTTTTTAAAATAAAATTATTATAATACTCTTATATAAAAAAATCAATTATACTTGCAAAAATAAAAAAAAATTGCCAATATTCTAAATATTATAACTTAAAAGTTAAAAATATATATATTTTAAAATTTTTAATTAAAAAAATAAAAAAATTATTATAAAAAATTATTACAAACACTTTTATTTTTTATTTTTTTATTTTTTTAAATTAAATCTCTTGGAAGCTAATCTTAAAACTATCCCAAACCGTCAATGAATATTTCTGTTTTGTTTTTTAAATAATTAAGTTAGGAAAAGGGAGATGAAAATCTCAGAGTTCGAATCCTAAAAACATGTGAAGGCATTGAGTGCTCAGGCCGCTGAATTGCGCCATCACATTAACATATCTGGGTTTGTTGTCTTTTTGCATGAATTGTTGATTGGTGCACAGATTTTTCGTGGTTTCGGTGATTATTGTCGGTCATTGATCCACGTGGCGTGACATGAGAAAATCAAGTGGGTGCAGGTGTGCAATGATCGTGACATGTAGCCAACCAATTATAGTGGGTGACAGAACTGACCAATCACAGCGGGGGCAGGGTCCCTGCTACGAGGGAAGTCAGGTAACTCTACTGTGAGTTTGGCATTTTAAATAAATTTTTTTAATTTAATTAAAATTATTCATTATTTTATATTTAGTTTTCGCTTGTTTGAAAGTAAAATATATTTTTAATATAAAATATTTTTTTTGTAAAATATTATTACAAAATTTATTTTTTTTATTTTTATTTTTTGGTGTTTGGTTGACATATGAAAAATATTTTCAAAAATTCTTTTTTTTATTGTTCAATTTAATTTTTTTTCTTTTTCTTCTCTTTAAAAGATCAACTACAAGCAAATTTTTTGAGATCTGAACAACTCATTAAGTTCTTTTTTAAAAATCAAAAAAGCCAAATGGGCAGAACGCCGGTTCCTCATTTTCATGAAAAAGTGTGTACACTAATAGGAGGACTCAAAATAACTTACCAATTTTTTTAAAAAAAAACAATTTTGACTCATGATGTAAAATATTTTACTTAAAAAAATATTTTACTTACATTTTGTTAACCAAATATCAAAAAATAGGTAAAATATTTTACATTAAAATAAATAAAGCCTTAATGAGTAGTAATTTTTGTAAAAAAATCAAGATAATTGGATAATATTATTCATATGATCAAAGCATATTTGTGTTTAATAAAATTAATTAATTTATAAAATTTTGAAAATAAAATATATGGTAAATATGTACCGATAATGAAAATACGATATTGAATTCACCTAATTTTTTAAAAAACACTATTTATTAAATATAAAATAACAAACAGTCCTAATCAAATTATAAAAATTCTTCGTAAAAAATAAGAGAGAGAGAGACTCACAGCCAGCAGGGTTGCTGTGACTTCCATCACAGCACCCTTGCTCCCAATCACATGAGGCAAGATTCTTACTGTGAGGGAAGTCACACAACCTATGCGAGTGTTTTTGACATTTTAAGTAAATTTTTATAATTTGATTAGAATTATTTATTATTTTGTATTTAATGAGTAATAATTTTTGTAAAAAAAATTAGAAATATTGGATATTATTATTCATATGATCGAAATACATTTGTGTTCAATAAAATTAACCAATTTATAAGATTTTGAAAATAAAATATACGGTAAATGTGTACCAATCATGTGATTACAATGTCGAATTGACCTAATTTTTTAAACAAATCAACTACTCATTAAATATAAAATAATGAACAATTCTAATCAAATTATAAAAATTTACCGTAAAAAAAGAGACTTAGCAGGGTTATTGTACTTCCCTCGCAACAGGACCGTTCCCCTTGTGATTGGGAGCAGGTCCTACTACGAGGAAGTCACAGCAACTGTTGTGAGTGTTTTTGACCTTTTAAATAAATTTTTATAATTTAATCGAAATTATTCATTATTTTGTATTTAATAAGTAATAATTTTTGTAAAAAAATCAAAATAATCAAATATTATTATTTATATAATTGAAGCATATTTGTGTTCAATAAAATTAATCAATTTGTAGGATTTTAAAAATAAAATATATGGTAAATGTGTACTGATCATGTGAATATGACGTCGAATTAATTTAAATTTTTTAAAAATATAATTATTCATTAAATATAAAATAATAAGTAATTCTAATCAAATTATAAAAATTCATCGTAAAAAAAAGAGACTCACAACAGGGTTGCGGTGACTTCTTTCACAGCAGGACCCTGTTCCCAATCACAGGATGAAGGGTCTTGCTGTTAAGGAAGTCACAGCAACCCTACTGCAATTATTTTTGACATTTTAAGTGAATTTTTATAATTTAATTAAAATTAGTTATTATTTTGTATTTAGTGAGCGATAATTTTTATAAAAAAATCAAAACATTCGAACATTATTATTCTTACGATGGAAGCATATTTGTGTTCAAACAGAATGTTTCGGTAACAGTCCGAGACCACGTTAGGAGATACTTTTCTGCTGTTACTGTTGTGTACCAGTCCCCCAGTGTTTAAAGCTATTTGGGAGCTAAATAAAATTTAATAAAGCAAGACTAATTGGTTTAAAGTTCTTTCTGTTTTTTTTTTTTATTTAAAGTTAAAAGACGTCTTTTGGAACGAAGTTTTTGTTTACAAGACTTAAAATGAATTTAAATAAAAAAATTGACTTAAAATAAAATTGCCAAACAAAGCTTACTTGAAAAAAAATTTGCAACATTGCATGGGTAGACAAACTTATGAGATACGCGGTTTGGTATACCTTACTTATTTTATTATTAGTAAATAAGTTAAATTTTATTTAAATTAATTAAAAATATCTCAAAAACTAAAATTTTTAAACATCCGAGTCTAAGTCTAATTAAAGATGTGTTTAACAAGCTTTTAGGACTTGCTTCGCCTGAAGTAGGAACTGAAAGGACATTTGTACCCCACCCATTAAATAATAAATTGCCTTTCTAACTTCTGAATATGGCATTATACCAACGTTCAATCTCCCGATCTATCTGCTAATTTTACGTTCAATCATCTAAATCAATTTTAATAGTGATTTTTTTTTTAAGTTGTTTGGATTTTTGGGATAAAAATTGAAATAGAATAGTCATTTCTTTTATTACAATTTGATTTGCTAAAAAATTACGCACAATATATTTTAAATAGTAATGCTATGAATCAAAAAAAACTAATCAAAAAGTTATTCAAAATTTAAAACAGATGTTAAGATTCACTTAGAGTACTGTGTTCTACATCCTATTAAATATAAATCTACATCATAAAAATTATTTTTGAAATAAAATTCGGGGTATTTTTCTAAGTACATAGACTTTTCCATTTTTAAATGCAAGTACTGTTTTTGCCAAATTAAGGGCATGTTTGGGCTACTTTTTAAGTTGCACAGTTTGATTTCAAAAATAAATTCTTTTTTTATATCTTAATCAAAGAAAAAAAGTCAATACGTATTCTATACAACTTTAACTTTTGTTTAAATAAAATTACTATAATACTTTTACATAAAAAAATCAATTCTACTCACAAAAATAAAAAAAAGTTGTATCAATATCCTACGCACTACAAATTAAAAGTTAAAAGTAAAGATATTTTAAGAATTTTAATAAAAAGCAAAAGTATAAAAAAGCTACTGCAAAAAATTATTCCAAATAATTTAATTTTTTTATTTTTTATTATAAAAAACTAAACTTTTTAAATATTCCAAACAAAACTAAGTCAATGCCATTCCATTGGAGACTATTCTTAGAGAGAGGCAAGGAATGGTGTTTCAATTCTAAAAAAAATAAATAAATAAAATAAAATAAATCTGGTAGGTTTAGATTGTTACAACTTTGATTATTTATGTGTTTGTCCGCACAAAAAAAAATTTTAAAACTCTGTAAATGTAAAGAAATCTTCCTAATGAACGAGGTTTCTAAAAGCTATCTAATATTCTTTCATCTTCTAAATATTTTTGCAATGCTTAATTGAAATTCTAACTAATATCTAAAATTTGAGGGTGAATTTTAATTAATTAATATAATTAATTAAAATTTTAGTTAATATTAGAATTTGAGGATGAGTTCTAATTAATATTAAAATTCAAGGAATTAATCATTAATATAATTAATTAATACTTTAACTAATGTTAGAATTTAAATATAAATTTTAATTAATATTAAAACTCAAAGAGTTAAACATTAAAAATAATCGTTTACATAGTTACAAATTTACTCATTATTCGAGTTGGATGTCACTCATTTAACAAATCACCACTACTACGATTGATGCTCCACCACAACCACCGTACTATTCTCACCTTAACGTTGGCTCTCAACACTGGCGGAGCTACGAATTTATGTCATGTTTGGATGGTTTATTTATTTGTTTATTTAGTTTATAAATTAAAAAATAAATTATGTTATTTGGGTAATTAAATAAATTAAAAATAAAGAAATAAGCCAAATAAGATTGTTTAAGTAGCCAAATAAATCACAATAAGCCAAATAAACTGGCTTATAAGCCAAACGATTTAGCTTATAAACTAAATAAACAAATAAACCACAAGCCATCCAAATGACTTTACTTAAATAGGATATGACTTATTTGTTAATAACCAAATAAAAAAATAAACAAATCACCTAAATAGGGCCTTAATTTAGAGAATGTACTAATTAACTTAAAATATTAATCTTTTTATAACTAATAATAATAGAATATTGCTAAAACTTAAAAAGTATTAATAAGTATAAAAAATTTGTAATGTATACTTCTACAAAATTTTGTGACAATTAAGACATAAACTTATTTATATATTTTGGGTAAGTAAAACTTATATATTTAAGTAGATGCTAATAATTATTGAAAATATATTAAACTAACTAAAATATTATAGTATCAGTTCAATTGTTTTTAATTGATTTGTTCTCTTGATTCTAAATTTTATTCATTTAAAAGTTTTGTAACATTTGAATGTCTTAATAATTTTTATAATTTTTTTAAAAAAAATATCACGATATTTATATGATATTCTAATAACAAATAAAATTATATTGTGTATTAAATGTTCTCTCGCTAGTAACATATGAATAAAATTTATAAGTGTCAAAATTTGAATAAATGTCCTAACCTAGTAAAAATTTTAAAAAAGTTATTTTTTAAAATTTGTTATTTTAAAAAATATGTTTACAAATATTTTTATATAAAATTAAAATAATAAGATAGTTTTATATTTAAGAAAAACGCTAAACAAATCTTTATGAGTCTAAATACATAAATTATTTTTTTATACATAATAATATACATATAAAAAAATAAAAGAAGTCACGTGCTCCTCCAAACATGCCTTGACTCCGCTATTAACTCTCTCTCTCTCTCCGCCATTGGCTCTCTCTCTCTCATCTCGCATTGCTTTTTTTTCAATGCTTCTTTTCTCAAGTTGCTTATTACCATTATATCTCACATCAATTAAAATAAGAAAATATCTCTATATGAATAAAAGATGATAAAGTGGTTGCGACTTGCTGACAGAGATGGGATTGCATAGGTGAGTAAGGTTGGAATTAGGTGGTGCGAGAGTAAGTATTGAAATAAAAAAAATTTATATAATAAATAAGAATAAAAAATATTTTCTATATATTTTATATCAATTATTAAAATAAGATTTCTACCCAAACTAATTTCGTCCAACTGTTGAAAAAAACTCTCGCTTTGTGCTCTCTACTCTGCTAAAGGTGAAAGTACCTTTAAACACAAGTTAATTCGTAATTATTCAATATTTCGAAAAGCATGACTATTAGATAATGAAAATTGATTCTCATAGTCTTCTTTTATTTAAATTCATTATATTTTTTGTTTTTTAACATATGAACTTACAAAATATCTTTTAATACAATACACTTTTATAAAAAGCACTAGTAATTTTGTAAATTTAAGAAAAAAAAAGGAATATTTTTGTATAAAAAAAAAAGATAGTATGAAAATTATTTTCTTAAATAATTGTTTGTGGGAGTGAGGGCTCTCATTATAGATGTTGAACAACTTAGGGCTGTTTGGGTAAATTTACTTATTGGCTTGTTTTTGTTATAATATTATAAAATTTAGTTTATTGGCTTATTTTTTTACTTATTTTTGTTTTTTTTGAATTTTTTTAATATTTTGATTAAAATTTTTTATTTTTTTGTCTCGTTTCAATGAGGAGTCTAACAAATATAATTGTTTGACTAAATGATTAAAAAAAATTATTAAAAATAAAAAATTAACTTAATTAAATAAATAAATAAGTAAATAAACTAATTTAGGCATACGGAGCCTAAACTTTTGGGCCTATAAAGTAGGAAATAAGAACTCAATGGACATTTGTGCTCATTGATAATAAATTGACTATTTATCTTTTGACGAGTTGAGCTGTCGCTTGCAAAGCATGCGAAAAAAAATTGGCCCCTCTATAATATTAAATATTTATATATTATATATATTTAATTGATAATAATAAGATAAAATGAAATATTACAAAATAATATATAAAAAAGTCTAATATTCTATTGTTTTATTTAAAAATACGTAATTGTAGATCTATTTTAAACTTATAGAGTTTTTAACAAAAAAAAACTAACAAAATAATTTAATACGATAGAATTAACAAAATTATTAATTTTGCATATAAGTAACGAATTGTAAATGTAGATTATAAGCAATGACAGTAATATTTAACTATGATCAAGTTCTTAAATTTCTTAAATTTCTTAATATTATATAGTGATTAATATGTATATATAATAGCGCTATACTCATGTTATGCACACAAAAATTATATATTTTTATAATAATAAATTATTTCATATGATACTAATTATTTTATCAATAATTCATATAAAAATTCATCTCACTAGCTAATTATTATTTTAATTAAATATAATTTATAATCTTTTATATTAATATTTTGACCAACTATATTTACAAAAATTAAGTAATAAGCAACAACATAAAAGACTAAAAATTGTATAACAAAAAACATCTATTAACTACACAGTAAAAAATATCCATTAACTACATAGCACAAAAATATCCATTTAATGTAAAATTTAATTTTTATAGGTTTATTTTAAAATCAGTGCAATGATCTGAACTATTTTTCTTATAAAGCACATTGAAAATACTATTCTTGTAAAAACATTAAATTGATTAGATATATATAGATATAGCGGACTAATATATTTTATTTTAATGACATGCATAGTTTTAAAAATAAATCATTTATTTTATTCAAAATAAATATGTTTAAATGGTTTAGTTATTTATATTTGATCATTTTAATTTTTTGCATAGATTATCTTTTAAATGAGTTTTTCAAAATGAATGATACAAATTATCAAAATAAACTTAAAGCGTATCTATAACAATCACAAATTTTAATAGATAAAATTTTGAACCAAATGAAAGAATAAATTTAATTTTCATGTGATCATTCTAAGCTCATCTCGATGATATGAATCATTCAACTTATAGAAAATATTGAGAAAATCATTCATGTACAAAATTAAATTTATCAAATATCTGTAGATGTAGTGTCTTATAATATTTATTTTAATAGTATATACGATTTTAAGAATATGCTATTTATTTCATTTATAATAAATATGTTCAATTAACGTAGTTATTCATACTCGATTAATCTAATTTTTTGTATAAATAATATTCTTTACAAGTTCTATAATATGAACGGTATAATTATTAAAATAAACTTAAAATATAATTATAACAATTATACATTTCTTTAAATTTTGGTTCTCAAATTTCATAGGAACCATAAGCAAATCGACAGAGGCAATTTTGGAATTTCCACAAGGACGAATCGATGGAAAAACTGAGCTTTTATATATATTTAGTTTAACTGCTGCATGCAAAGCACGCAGGAAAAAAAGCTTGGCCCTAATATTAAAAAATATTTATAACAATTATATATCTTAATAGACAAAATTTTAGGTGAACAAACAAAATAGAGCAATATATTTAATTTTTATGGGATCATCATAAGCTCATCTCGATGATACGAATCATTTAACTTATAGAGGACACTGATAAGATTATCCATGTATAAAATTAGATTGATAGATGTAGATGTAGTGTCTTAAAATATTTATTTTAATAGTATATATGATTTTAAGAATAGATAATTTATTTTATTTATAATAAATATGTTCAATTAATTTAGTATTTCATACTCGATCAATCTAATTTTTTATATAAATTATCTTCTTTACGAATTCTATAAGCTAATGTGTAGAACAAAAAAAAATTTATTTTTACAAAATATATTCCATATCCATAGAGTAGTTAGTTTTACAAATAATTATATCCATATGATAATGTAGCAAGTTGCTCATTTAGAATACAAAAATTTACTGACCAATTTACTAGTAAACCTAATAAGTGCAAAAAATTCTATATGCTGGATTAGCAAGAAAAATATTACAGACATAATATTACGATATGAATTTAAGTATGTACTATTTTTAAGTAGCACATAAAGAATTTTCAAATTTGAACAACTATTTTATTGATTTTGGTTCTAAGATGAAAAGATTGAATTTTTTTATTTCAACTGATGAACTTGTTGCGATAAAATCTGTTATACAAATGAGTGGAAAAGAACTATCGAATGCACATGGAGAATTTGCTATAATGGAACCTGTAGGGTACTTTTAGAATAGACAAATAATAAACAATAATGGAGATGTGAAATATGCGAAGTAGTCAGAAACACGGAATGGAGAGAGACGAGATTCAGGAGAAGGCTAATTGAGTATGGAGTACTGGCAGTATGAATAATATATCTGATTATCAAAATCTGATTGATCCGAATATCTAATTATCCCTCCTATTTATAGCACTTAGATGAGTCATGTTGAAGTTCAGATATGACTCTTTCAAGAGATCGAATCGGATCATGAGAGGCGATAATGGAGAATCAAGAGATTCTATCCGATAATCAGCCAAGTAATGTTCTACTTCAACTCAACTAGGTCGGCCAATAGAAGCCCCACAGGCACCCGACGAAGTCAGGTTAAGTACCTGACCCACTCAAGTCGAGTGACTCGGGCATCACTCGAGTGACTCGAGTGGGAGGATCCGTGTGACTCGACAAATCATTTCCTTAACCACCAAGTCACATGTCTCCCAACGTCCTGTGCAGGATTGTACTGCCATTGTCTTCATTGTCTCTGAGACAGTCTTTCGATTCTCAGAGGAATCTATAATCATATAGTCTGTGCTATATCTTGGCTGTTCAGTCTGTGCTGGGGAACATAGTCGGAGCTATATCGTCATGATTAGGTAGCCAGAGCTACGTTACAATTTGTGCTGTCTTCATGACCCATGTCGTGGTAATAATACAGTCTGTGCTGTATCATACAGTCTGTGCTGTCTTCATGGTCTGTGCCATGGTAATAATACAGTATGTGCTGTTTTCATGGTCTGTGCCATTGCAAGTAGTCAGAGCTACTACGCTTCATAGTCTGTCCTATGGAATGTCTTCATTCGTAGTCAGGGCTACGCTTCATAGTCTGTGCTATTGAATATCTTCTACCTCTGTACAATGAGCAGCAATACTATATGGCCGAGTTATAGGGGGTCCCAGCAGCTCGGATCCCCAGTAATTCAAGTAGGCCAAGTCTGTGTCTTCTTGTAACTTAAGTAACTTGGAGTTATATGTCCGATTTACTGATGGAGTAAAATTGAGCCACTCGAGCAACTCGGGTTACTCGAGTAACTCGAGTGAGTGAGTCTTTTGGGCATCTCAACAAGCTTTATTGTTTGGTTCAGGTTAAGGAATCTATGATTCAAATACTTAACATTCTTCATGGTTCATAGTCAAGTCACCAGTGGAATGAGTAGTTTGTATCATCACCCGAGTATCTGGTTAAGAGTAGTCGACACCAGTTGTAGACACCCCAATTTGACCCCGTCTAATCTTAGGCGAATCCGATGATGAAAACATGTGAATTACTGTCTCTATACGATCCTCAGGAAGTGATCTAAGCTCGGTATTTGAACCCGAAATCTTTAAGCCAATGAAATTTTGGCGAACCATTGAAACTTGCTGCTCAAGTAAGGCAACCGCCAACTCTCTTCATGGCGCATGCCGTAGAACTTTGTAGAAATCCTAGCCCAAAGTGGCGACCGCCACCTTCCATCATGGCGACCGCCAACTCTCATGGTGGCGACCGCCAACATCAAATGGCCTGACGTGTCCCTTAAACGTGGAAGCATCTCATTGGTTAATAAACTCTATAAATATCATACCCCAGCGTACGTTTTCAATACGAATTTTGAGTGAGAGAGACTCTGCCGATTTACTAAGCGATCCGAGCCCCGACGCTGAAACCCTGCCGAACCTCCAACCGACGTCAAAGTCTTACTTGGATCACTACCCGAGGATTGGCCCATTGGAGCACATTCCCAATTTGAGGATTCCCCGACAATCCAAGTACTTCGTTTGGATCCCCAATCATTCTAACTCCACATTCTCTCTTTTGGAGTAATCGGGTTAATTTCATTTTCAATTTGTGTATTTTTTTTATTCGTATAGTTAACCTTATTTCTTATCTAACTTGCTTCATTTAGTTTAGAGTTCTTAATTAATTGCTTAGTTTACACTTTCACACTAAACATATTATTTTTAATTAATTCATTAAATAGTGCTAATATGATTTGACAATTACAACTAATTAATGTTGTTAACTATTATAATAATGCACTTATATTTATGTAAATGTAGTAATCAATGCTACATTTCACATTTAAGATAAATAGTTTTTTTTTAAATTTCTTTTGTTTTGCTAGCATTAGTTTAATTTTCTTTATTAGCATTTACTTTAAATTTTTTTTTTTATATTAATTTAATGTTCTAACATTTATTTTTCTTTCCTTCTTCTTAGTTAGTCTAATTTTTTCTACTAGCACTTTTTTTTTCTTTTTCTTGTAATATTAATTTAATACTTGGCTTCATTTTCTTCGTAACTTAATATTCTTTTCCTAGATATTATTTTGTGTAAAATTTCTTTTCTAGTTTTTTTCTTTTTACTCAATTTATTTTCTCTCTTATTAGTAGATTTAATTTCCTCTTAATGCACTTTATTTTTTTTTTTTTTTTTCTTATAATGTTAGTTTAATACTTCTTTACTATTTTTTATTTTTTATTTCTTTTCTTTTAATATTAGTATAAATTTTTTTTTTACCATTTTATTTTCTTTTCATTATTAACTCTAAATCTTTTTTTTAATATTCTTTTTCTCTTCTTTCTCTTTTAGTGTTAATTTAACTTTGCTTTATTAGTATTTCTTTTCTTTCAATATTAGTACATATTTTATCTTTTAAAGTTTCATTTTTTTTCTTTTAAAATTTTATTTTTTTTCATGACATTTTATCTCATCTTATTTTTTTTTCTTTATTAAACACAAAAATCATAAAAAGTCTTTAAATCACATCCTTATTTTTGAAATGTAATTTCCTTTTCTTTTACTTTCTTTTTCTTTTGTTTTAAATATAAAATATGAATAGTTAGGTTTTCTTTTAATAATTTAAATAAATATTTTCTAACATTTTTATTTTAGCATATTTTTTTTTGTGACCTTTTTCTTTTTCTTCAAATCTTTAAATTCTCTTTTATTATAAAATTATTCTTTTAAATTTCTTTATTAAGTAAGCTTTCTTTTAATGTAAAATTTTCTCTTTTGTACATCTTTTATTTTATACTTAGCAATTTTTTTTTCATATTAATACCAATCTAGTTTATTTTGATAACGTGCATATTTTAATTATTTTCTTTAAAATATTTTGTATTTAGAATAGTTTAATTTATTTTATTAGCAAATCATGTTTAGTTAGTTTTAGCATTTTTAGTATATTCTTGTTATTTTATTCAAACCATACTAGATAAGATTATTTTCATGAATATTGCATGCGGGTGTGCTTCATGTATCCTTTAATTAGAAATCGCATGTCTTAGAACTTAAGATTTAATCCCTTTATTTGACCTAATTTGGAGTGCTATGTACATATTTTATATATTTTTCATATTTAATTTTGGTTGTTCTCTCTTTGCCTTCCTTTTTTTTGTGTGCATGCATTTGAGAAATTCTATTAAAAACCAATGATGATTAGTATAGGCTAACCTTACGGTTGGACAAACGGGGCGTCTAACACCTTTCCCGATTCATACCTTAGCCCCCGAACCCTCTTTCTCTGGTTAACGTTTTAAAGATTAGTTGCCAATTTCGTTTTTCTTAATTTTTCTCAAAAACTAAGTGGCGACTCTATTTTCAATAAAAAGATATTTTCAAAATTTGATTTTCAAGGTGTTTAAAATATTTTTCAAAATATCTTTGACTTCCCTTATTTTTGACCCCTAAATTCCAACACCACAATATTTTCTGACAACTCCGCTGGGGACTGATTTTTAAAATCAAATAAGAGGGCTAGACTTGAAAACATCATTGGTACTTAATAAAATTTTTCACTTGCATTTTTGCATGCATATACATTGTTCTTCAACCCCCCTGCCTGGTCGACCCGATACCCTGAACGTTAATCCATTTCGGGGATTGTTGGGAAGACGGGCAACCCTTACTGACTATACGCTATCATAGGTGCAGTAAAAGAGTTCGGGCGTACTGTTTGACTATGTCCTACACCACTCTAGGCATGGGAGGTATGTACCCAGCTCTATTCAGAAGGAACCCTGTTCGATTGATCAAAACTGGCCTTTTACATATAGTGAACTTAGAACCCCCCCAATTAGGTGCTGCTAACCCTAACAGAATTATGTAATTTTTTTTATTGTATGTTTTGGTTGTATATTGTTAGGATTGTTTGTTCAGATCAAACTAGTTCTTTTTCCGATCTTGACCCGGGTTTTCTATTATCCTTTGAATAGATTAGTTTTTTGCTTTCGGGTCCTTACCCCAATTTTGTCCTTTACCTTTGATCAGTTTCTCACGCCGTAGCTCTCTTCCTAGGGTCATGCCCATGTTCGTTCTAACACCTCTCTCTCTCCTTCGGGTTCTTTTCGGATTGTCAGTTCTTCCATGTTGTTGTATTAGGCTTCATCCCAGGGTCATGCATGTGTTTCATTTTTGGACCTTTAAGGTAGTTTCTCTCCTTTCTGGGTTCTTCTCAGGTTGCTAACTCTATATCCCGTTTCTTAGTCTAGGCTTGCTTTCTTCAAACCTCTTTCTTTTGACCTATGTGAGAAAAATATTGTTCTCCTACCATTATGCTGCTGGTTTTCCTCATAGGTCGAACCAGTCTCTTGAGGGTTAGAATAATCTTCTCGTCGGAACGCCGTCCGTCTAGATAAAGCCTTTCCTCTAGAACTTAGTTGATTCATTCCCTTTGGTTCTTATCCCGGGTTTTCAGATATTCAATTGTTATGCTGCTGGCATGAGCCCGACATGGGCATTATTTCAATTTCTGCTATTTGGGATATCTAGAAGATTTGCTGTATGTTGTCTGAATTCTTTCAAAAAATGTCTGAGACTGGTTATTTTGCTTGTGGGACTCAGGTTTTTCTGTGGGATACCTTTGATCTGGAAAGAATATAGTTGACACGAGTTTGGGTAAGATCAGATCAGGTAGACTTCGTAGAATATCTGAATCGACCAACATGGCAGAGAACGAAGTTAATCTGACAGCCCTGATGAGGGCTATTACCGAGATACAGCGGGCCGTGGAGCAACAGACCCAGGCTCAAACTCAATGTCAGGCCCAGATTCAAGCAATCTAGGCCAGTATGCTCGGTGTGAATGGACAGCCAGATAATACGAATGAGAATGATGGAAATTTTTGGGATGACAACCAAGGACCGAAGATACCACAAGTTACTGTGCCACCTCGGGTTTCCAGCCCTATTGTGCTAGAAGAAGAAAATACTATCCAATCTAGGGAATCCGCGCTGGCAGAAAAGATTGACCGAATGAAAAAGGTGTTGAGGAAGGCAAAAGGAGTAGAAGAATATATGTTGGACGTAGGTGGTTTATGCTTGTTCCCAGATGCAAAGCTGCTCGAGAAGTTCAAGATGCCAGAAATGAAAAAGTTCAACGGTACTGGGGATCCTCGTATTCATTTAAGGATGTATGTGGGTACTCTCTCCCCCATGGGGATTGATGATCAACTCAAGGCCCAATTGTTCCATCAGTCGCTTTCTGGAGCTACGCAGAGGTGGTTTCTCTCTCTCGAAGTGGGCAAAACTAGAACATGGGATGATATAGCCACCGCTTTTATCAATTAGTATAGCTACAATGTCCAGCTGGACGTCACTACTTGAGAGCTTGAAACAATCCGACAAGAGAGCCAGGAATTTTTTGTTGACTTCCTAACCCGTTGGAGGGGCAAAGCTGCAAAAAAGACAAATAGACCAACCGAAAAAGAGCAGGTGAGAATGGTAGTTAAGAATCTGCAGTCTCTATTAAAGCGCTACCTCATCATGCAGCCACTTTCTACCTTTGAACAGCTGTTCGACGCTGGGGTGAAAATCGAGGACGCTATCCAATCTGGTGATATCGAGAAGACAAAATCCAGTCAAAAACCACCAAGAAGAACTTTTTCCGCAACCAACCAAAACCAATTCGCAGCAACTAACCTCATGTCCCGCTCCGGCGAGGTGAACCTTTTGAATCCTTCTTCTTCCACCCATCAAACAAGCAACCTTCAACAATCAGGTAATGGTCAGCAAACACAACAACAGTCGCGAAGAACTTTTATCCCTCTCAGTATCCCGTTATCCACTGCTTTGAACCGTTTGACAGAGAAAGGACTCATCAAGGTACTAGATACCATGCCAGTGCCCGATCCACTTCCTCTGAGGTACAATGCCTCCCAATAGTGTGCCTTCCACCAAGGCCACGGGCACTTAACTGACAAGTGTATGAGGCTCCGCCATGAGATTCAGAATCTCATTGACAACAAAGTGATTCATCCTCCATCAGCAACCCCAAAGTCGAACGTTACTACTAATTCATTGCCAAATCATGCTAGGTAGGCTGGGGTCAATTATGTGACTTTGGGGCAGTCTGAAGACCTGAGTCAGTTTATTTGTTCAGCACACTTATCGCGCCCGTCTGTTCCACCTATCGAGGATTTGATAAATTGTTCATTCATGATGATTAGAGGCAGCCGAGATAGAATGGAAGAATAGAACGATAATGCCTGAGAATGGTATCGACCCATGATCCAAGTTTACCAACATGAGGAAGGGGAACACAATGAGGTGGATGATTGGTCGTTGGACTATCCCACTAGGTCTTATGGGTTTGGCCATGTACTCGATGGAATCACCCTTTCCTAACTTTTTGAGGAAGAGGTACAAGTTGATGACATGCAATCTAATGGCTGATAAGGATTGTGTTGAAATTTGATAGGGTCGAGTGGGTTGACTTTTGGGCCACTCAAGAGCAGCAGATAGATTTTATTGAGAAAGACATCTGGGAGGCAATTGACAACACATGGGCTATCGAAGACGACAAGGAAAGAAGGGAAAGGGCGGCCGTTAGTGACCTAAATGATATGTCGGCGTTTGAAAGCCCTCCGCACTTAAACGAAGTGAGACCGACTGATAATGTCTTGCCAGGCTTATGAGACCCTGAAGATGGCGTGGAGCACCTTACCCGAAGTTGAAGACATTTTAAGCCAGCTCAGCTAGAAAGGGGACAACATAGTGGAAAAGAGAAAGAGACAAAACAAGAATAGGAGGATGATGCCGTATTAAGACAATTGAAAAAGACACAAGCTAATATCAGTATCTGGGGCTTGTTGATGGTTTCGCACAAGCACAGACAAGCTATTTTGAAAGTGTTGAACAAGGCCAGTGTCCCGATAGATGCAACTCTCGAGCAGCTTATTGGACTTATTCTACCAGTCGCCGAACCAAAAGTCATTTCCTTTTCTGATAAGGATTTTTCCGCTGAAGGAAAAAGTCACAACAAGCCGCTCCACATCACTGTCAAGTGCCTGAAAAAATGGGTCCCAGTAACCCTCATCGATAATGGGTCCGCCTTGAATGTTTTCCTATTGAGAATATCCATCTGCTTGGGGATGAGGCCCGACCAATTTACTCCCTGCAATCAAGGGGTGAGGGCCTATGACAACACCAGAAGGGATGTACTGGGATTTGTGTCATTCACCGTTTCAGTGAGACCTTTGGAAACGTCAGTAGAGTTTCACGTACTAGACGTCCTAGATTCCTTCAATCTGCAGCTGGGCAGGCCGTGGCTACATGACCCGAATATTCAGGTGGTACCCTCTACCCTTCACCAAAAACTAAAATTGATAAAGAATGGGACAGTGTTGACCATTCATGGAGAGGACAATATTCATCCCCCGAAGGGAGGAGATGGCACAACTCTGCTAGAAGTTCAACACAGTGAAGACGACGTGTTGCTTAATGATTTTTAGTTTGATGAAGGTAGGGCTGTTCAGACACTAATGAATGAGGAAGAAAGATATGTCAACCCACAAGCTTTAATGATGATGAAGAAAATGTCCTTCTTCCCTGGCATGAGATTGGGGCGTAAACAGTAAGGTATCTCGGAACTCATTCAGGTTTTACCCACTTCACATCGTTTTGGTATAGGATATAAACTAATGGAGGAAGATTTGGAAGGGCCTAGAAGGGGGCAGAAGGCCAATTATTCTGGGATACTCAATAGATACTTCATCAAGGAAGGGGAAGACTTCCTGTATTGTGGCTTTTCAGAACCGTGGATTGACGAAGAAACCAATCAAAAGCTGCCTAGGTTGGAGATCTTTTTCATCCACCAGTTGTCTGACACAGAGGAGGAAGAAACAAGGGAAGGAGAGAAGAAATAAAAGAAGGTTCAAAACGATGATTGGGCTGACAAACTCGACGGTACAGACCTGAAAATGCTGTTCGACGAGAAGATGATTAAGCTATACATAACTAAATCGGAATGTTACATGACGGGTTTCGGCGCGCCGGCCGACTTTACCCGGCTCATTGTTGGCGCAGCCACAAAGGAAGTAAAGAACTAGACCGTCGAGTCTGATGATGTGCACATTATCTATCCCGAGTTTGGGATCGAGTCTGAATCTGTAATCGATGGCACATCTGTTGGTGCTCCCATCTCTTCTTTTGCTATCGAGTTTGTAATCCCCGTCGTTTTTAATGAAATGAACGAAATTTCTGATTACTCTGCTTTGTTTGATTTATTTCATACACTTTCTGACGATTTTAAATTCGACGGGAATATTTTTGAAGAAATAAAACTTTTAATAAAAAGAAAAGAAAAAATACGTGCCCAACCAATAATTGAAGAAGCTTTGTTAATAAACCTGGGTGATGAAACTAACTTGCAAAATATTTAAATTGGTTCCTTTTTATTCTTAGCTGAACAAGAACAATTAATAACTTTATTAAAAGAATTTAAAGATATATTTGCATGGTCTTACGAAAATATGCTTGGAATTAATCCTGACATTGTCCAGCACCGCATCCCCCTATACCCTGATGCCAAACCAATCAAACAAAAACTAAGACGAATCCGGCCAGAATGGGCTCTAAAGATCAAAGAAGAGGTTGCCAAACAGATCAACGCTGGATTCCTAATGGTAATCGAATATCCAAAATGGGTAGCCAATATAGTGCCAGTTTTAAATAAGGACAGTCGTATTTGAGTCTGCGTGGGCTTTCGAGATCTCAACAAGGCTAGCCCGAAAGACCATTTTTCATTGCCACACATGGATGTCCTAGTCGACAGTACTGCGGAGCATGCCTTGTTATCATTCATGGATGGTTTTTTCGCGTATAACCTGATTTTGATGGATCCCGAAGACAGAGAGAAGACGACATTCACCAAGCCTTGGGGCACCTATTGTTATCGTGTGATGCCGTTTGATTTGAAAGATGCAGGGGCAACCTATCAAAGGGTTTTCACTACTTTATTGCATGACATGATACATAAGGAGGTCGAAGTGTACGTGGATGATATGATAGTCAAATCTAATTATCAGAAAGGCCACATCACAGCTCTACAAAAAATCTTTGAAAGAATCTGAAAGTACAAGATTTGGCTCAACCCGCAGAAGTGTGCATTTGGAGTCACTGCTAGAAAAATGCTCGGATTCATGATCACTCAACGAGGCATTGAAGTCGACCCTTTGAAAATCAAAGCAATTTTGAAAATGCCTCCTCCGAAGACCGAGCGAGAAGTTAGGGGTTTTCTAGGAAAGATCCAATTTATCAGCCGCTTCATCGCTAAACTGACAACTACTTATGAGCCGCTCTTTCGTCTATTAAAAAAAGGAGTTGAATTTGAATGGGATCAGAAATGCCAAGACGCCTTTGATGCCATACGACGGTACTTACAAAATTCTCATGTTTTAGCTCCTCCCGAACCTGACAGGCCACTGATCCTATATTTGTCAGTGACTGATTCAGTTATGGGATGTATGCTTGCACAAGAAGGTGAAACTGGAGTCGAGAAAGCCGTCTACTACTTAAGAAAGAAGATGACCGGGTCAGAAATACGATACACGCCATTGGAGAAGACGTGTTGGGCCTTGGTTTAGGCTTCCCGAAAACTAAGGCACTACATGTTATCTTTCACAGTAAACAT
>JAOTRH010049229.1:0-19499 GCA_034768845.1 Heliamphora exappendiculata | reverse complement strand
TCTTATATATATATATATATATAGAGAGAGAGAGAGAGAGAGAGAGAGAGGTCTGAGTAAGCTTCCCTTCCAAACGTAGCCAAGGCTTTGGTAGTTGCGGCCAAGGCGTTGGTAGTGTTGTTGGGCTGACAAAAAAAAATTTGGTCATTTATTCGGTCGTTTGTTTCGAGAGCCCTAGCATTGCTCTAATACAAATTATATTTAGTATATGAAAATGAAAATGCCATCCGTTTAGTCCTTTTCCCTTTCGCCTCGTTATAACTTATGGTTGATTGGTTGGTGTCTGGGTAGGTAGTTGGGTTGACTTTGCCCTTTTCCCAATCGCCTGCCCGCCTTTGGACTGTGGCTCCTTTTATTTTGAGAACATTTTGTTTTTTTAATACATAAAATTTATAATTTTAAAAGAATTCGTTATGGTAGAAACAACTATTTTATTCAAAAGATTTACCATTGTCGAGTTCATTGTTTATTTAGAGTTGTTTTTTTAGTTATTTTAAAATTTGTTTCATCCTCTTTTTGTAGGACATTTGCAAAAAAATGAAAAGAAAATAGAAGAAAAAGTTAATTTTCCTACATATATGACTCTTCAGAGAGAGAAGACTTAAATGCGAAAGTTTCTAAATAAACATGAACCAACCACAAAAATGATCTTAGCCCTCCATGTGCATATGAGACCTACATGTATTGTGGGTTCCACATACATATGGATGGATAAGATTATTTTTTATAATTGATTATGAGGTTGGTTTTGTGTACGTAGAAGAGCTAAAGGTGAAAATTTCTAAGTAAACTAGTTTTTGTACTTGATTCTTGTCATCTACATGATATGGGGCCTACATGTATTGTGGATTCTACAAGCATATGGATGGCTAGGATTATCTTTTGTGGTTGATTATGTGGTTGGTTTTGTGTACGTAGAAGAAATGAAGATAAAAATTTCAAATTAAACAGAAACCAACCACAAAATCAACTACAAAAAATGATCCTAGCCATCCACATACATATGGGGCCTGCATGTATTGGGGGTTCCAAATGCATATGGATGGCTAGAATTATTTTTTGTGATATCTATTGTATTATGATTTCTTGAATGTATTGTTGAGAAAATCCTCTTTTGTGTCATCGGTTTCTGAACTCTTCTTTTATGCAAGATATCTTGAGTTCCTAAGAATCCTATGCTTTATTCTACAAGAAATCTTGTTTTAGATTGCAGTGTTTCCACTTTCGGTTGAGGCTTAGTTCCCCATCAAACTGCTAAAATTTAGTTTGTGTATTGACGAGAGTATTAATGCACAACAGTGTTTATTTTCTATTGGTTTCACTTTTGATGGCGTAGAAATCTATTGCATCTCCCGGTCGTGGCATCCTTGCCATTGATGAATCAAATGCCACCTGTGGGAAGAGGTTATCATCTATTGGCCTGGAAAATACAGAAGCCAATAGACAGGCTTATAGACAGCTTTTGCTGACTACTCCTGGCCTGGGTGAATATATTTCTGGTACGATTCTTTTTGAGGAGACACTTTACCAGTCAACGAGAGATGGGAAGAAGTTTGTGGATTGCTTGCGTGAGGAGAATGTCGTTCCCGGCATCAAAGTTGATAAGGTCAATTATTCGCAAATTTTTCCTTTTCATTTTTAAGCTTATTAATTTAACTCTCCAATTTTTTGCACGTGTTTCCAGGGTTTAGTTCCCCTACCGGGATCCAACAATGAATCTTGGTGCCAGGGATTAGATGGATTGGCTTCTAGATCTGCTGAATACTACAAACAAGGTGCTCGCTTTGCAAAGTGGTAAGCTATTTTTATGTTTTGCAGGCCCATTCCCTCTGAGGTTTATGTGGGAATTTCTGGTTGAAAAGAATAATAGTTTCAACAAATGTGGAGAAGTCTGTTTCATGGCTTATACTTTTAGTCAGTGTCATGGCTTATACTTTATTTGCATGTCCCTATGAAATTTATAGGCGCACAGTTGTTAGCATTCCTTGTGGTCCATCTGCTTTGGCTGTGAAAGAAGCTGCATGGGGACTTGCACGTTATGCTGGCATTTCTCAGGTCTCTCTCTCTCTCTCTCTCTACCTTCTGAGGCCAATAAACCATTACTATCGTATCCCATATTGATTAAAATAAGGGTTTTTCCATGCGTATATAAGGAGTAAGCTGCTTGGGCACCCTCCCCTTGTATTCTGGTTTTAAGAGGTGAGTTCTACCCAAAGGTTTGTAACATACACTGTCCTTTCCAGTGGAGTAAGAAATAAAGGGTACTGGTATAAACTGTCATCTCCAGTGTTTTGTCTCTGAAAGTTTTTATTTGGGTTCTTCTTGTGTCCAACAGGAAGAGAAAGAAAATTGTTGATATTGGTTGCAGGGTGAAGTTATTAAATGACAAAGTTAAAGCATTAATCATTGGTTACTAGGATTCACTAGTAGATCTTTGGAGAGTTTGTTAGTAATTTTGGGATTTCAGGGACCACCATAGGTTTCAACCCGGCTAACTAATTCAACAATGCTTTCTCCCAACCAAATTGGTTGACAAAATATTATCCATCTCGATATCAAATTCTTCCAGCATCTGCTTGGGAATGGTTTCAAGGTAGTGTCAGAAGTAATTCATCTAGAGCATGCAACAATATTGATGTCAACTTCATACTCCATATACATTCAGCCAGTGGTTCATACTTCATACAAAACCTCCTTAGCTCCAAGTTATGGTACCGCTTGGATTTGAGGAAATTGTGAGAGAATTTGTTAAGTTTGAGGTTGTTGGCTGTTTCTGGAAATTATGTCTTCACTTTCGCTTGATTCTGGTGGGTGGTAGAATTTCTGGCATTTTCTAGTGTTCAATATTTTAACTGTGATGCTCATAGAAGTTTCCTGCAGGAAAATCCTTTTTCTTCTGTGCCATTTTGTATAAAAAGCAAAAAATTAGAACTGATGTAAAGCGCAGAGGCAATTTCTTGTTTGATACAATTTTATTTATACTTCTAAATACTAAAATCTCTTTCTTTTCCGTCTTCTATCTGTGTACTAATTTTCCACGATTTTTCTCTCTGTGATGGTTTCTTGTGTAGGACAATGGTCTCGTGCCTATAGTGGAACCTGAGATTCTTCTTGATGGGGATCACTCTATTGAGAGAACACTTGAGGTGGCAGAAAGTGTTTGGGCGGAAGTCTTCTACTACTTGGCAGAGAACAATGTTATGTTTGAAGGTATCCTACTTAAGCCTAGTATGGTAACCCCTGGAGCTGAGCACAAGGAGAGGGCTTCTCCAGAGACCATTGCCAAATATACGCTCACTATGCTTAAGAGGAGAGTACCTCCTGCCGTACCAGGAATCATGGTATTTTAACTGTTCCAATAAATTTCTTGGCTTCATCACTTCTTTCTTTAGTTTTGCTGCAATTTAGTTTATGCACTAGGAGTTCTGATTCTCCTGAACATTTTCTTTCCAATTTGTTACACTTAACCATGCTTCTAGTATGAGGTTATAAACACACTGTTTGACTTGAAACAATTACAGTAAAAATGTTTGACTTGAAACGCCTAGGGTAAAAGATATCTATTAAAAGAAGCGATCACGGTGAAAAAGTGCCATAAATATATTGTTAGTGTTGAGTTTTATGATATTAATTATATTTACTTTTATGCCATTTGGTTCAGAACAAAAATGGGCCTTCTAGCTAGCCATCAGATGATGCTGTTATTGTTCCATTAAAGAATATACCCATTTTTTTATTGCAGGGCTAATTTTGCGGGGATAAGGTGTAATGGGATTACTAGTTTTAGGTTTAATAGTCTAAGGGCATGTTTGGTTGAAGAATTAAATTTATGAGATTAATAGTATATCTGGATTGTTAGTATCTAGACTATTCTGGATGGATTAATAGTGTAATTTCTTTTGTACCGATCTGTGTTTGGTTGGGGAAATGATTAGAAGAGATAAGAAGTCTATCATTTATGCGAGTGAAATAGTTTAATCTTACCCTCTTATGGCATTAGAATAGTCTTCATAGGTATAAAGTTAGTTTGGAGGGTTTGTGTCGCCCTCGTAAATTTGCTAACCAATCGTTGGTATATGAAGGACTATAACAAAATAATCCAATCCAACCATTCTAATCTAACAAACAAGTAATAATTAGCATGTGTAGGATGATAAGGATAAGGATAGTCCCCACATGGGGATGAGGGAGTATAAAATTAGATAGTTAGTGTACAATCCTACTAATAAAATTAGATAGTGTACAATCCTACTAGGATTGCAAACCAAATGTCAACTATTTTGAAAAATAGTCCAATCCCGAGAATTAAATCCCTCAAACAAACATAGATTTTCATCTTTGCGTTTGTTGTCATAATGATATGCTTTGCACCTTATCACTGTCTGATGCTATATTATTGTTTCCTGCTTGTACGTGGCTCAATTTCTATTTGTGCATTTATTATTTTAATTTCTAAAGATCACATCCATATTTATTTTTGTAGTTCTTGTCCGGAGGACAATCAGAAATGGAGGCAACACTGAATCTAAACGCGATGAATCAAAGTCCCAACCCGTGGCACGTCTCCTTCTCTTACGCCCGTGCACTGCAGAACACCGTGCTCAAGACCTGGCAAGGCCATCCCGAGAATGTTGAAGCTGCACAGAAGGCTCTTCTGGTGCGCGCAAAAGCAAACTCCCTAGCTCAGCTCGGGAGGTACTCGGCCGAGGGCGAGAGCGAGGATGCCAAGAAGGGAATGTTCGTCAAGGGATACACCTACTAAAGCCGAAGTTCAGATTTTCTTTCGGTTCTCGGCCTCTACTAGACTTTTGCACTCTCTATTTTTGCTTGATGGCCACGAGTGCTTAGCACAAAGTTTTTATCTCTTTTGGTTTCTTTCTTGTCTACTCATTTTGAATAATTACCTTGTGAGAAATCACAACTTCAAATAGGAACCCAGGAGGAGTTGGGGATGGGGAAAGCAAAAATCTGTGTACCAAAGTTAATTTATGTTTTTATTAAACAACCTTTTGGTCTTGATATTGTGATCGGTGAGGCTTCTCCTCCTTGTTCTTCTTATGTTTTTTTCTTTAAAAATTAGGGTTGTTCACAACAAAGGAATTCAAAATAATAGTACAATGATAGAGGCTTCTTTCTAATTTATTGATGAACTGAGTCGGTCTAGTTGAGTTCATTTTGGATTTAAAATGGGTTCATTTTGATGATTTAAGTTGTTTATTTTATTATTTTTAGTAGATAAATTATTTATGTAAAAAATTAAATTGATCAGATATCGTTAAATGTATTAAACTGCCTTGCTCACTTTTAAACTTGAAAGTTAGTGTACCAAATATCAATACTGACCACAATAAAAAAGATTTACTTCCCTTTTAAAAAGCCAAAAAAGACTATTCGCATTCTAGATAAGTTTAGAAGTGCGAAAGTGTGGTCAAATTAGACATTTAATTAAAAAAAGGTCAATTTAGACATTTTTATAAAAAAAAACATACATTGCAAAGAAATTTTAAAACTAAAAAAAATCATGTTATTCAAAACTAGTAAATGAACACACGCATTGTGCAGCCAAGCCTACGTCCACATATGAAGATCCCCCTTGAGAACTTCACTATTCTTTAAAAAAATTTATAACCAGATGCTTCAAGAGTGTATCTAAATATTTACAATGGGTAAAAACCTACAAGAAAATCCTTTCAATAATTTCATATGTTTGGCTCAATCTTGCTACCACAAGAGCTTATAACTCAATACTCTCAATTAAATCATGAAACACACCATTCTTACAGAAGAGAACGAGAATTTAATGTTCATGTACAATAACTCATAATCACCAAATTTTCTGAATTTTCTGAATTTTCTGAATTTTCTGAATTTTGCCCAGAAAGTACCAACAACACCAGCTTGATGGGTGTTGACACTCTTTGAGTGTTTTTGGAAAAAGGTTCAACATTGCTTCCTGTGGGACTGCCACTTTTGCCTCTAAGAATCTAGTTTGATGCATTATGTTGAAGTTGTCAACACAATTGCTCTTTGGTATTGACACTCTCTTCTCCTGGAAAACTTGGAATACACTGTTAAAAGATGTCTACACATTTTCAAAGAATGTCGACACTTTGGCCAAGGCATGGAAAAAGATTAAGGCACTGATATGATATTTGGTGTCGATACTTCTGTTTTGCGAAATGAAACACAAATGATCCTGGATAAAGGTGACGACACTAAGTTTTCAAACCCATAACCTGTTTTGTTTTTAGAAAATACTTGATTCTTTGATATTCAAATGATATCAAAGCTCAGCAAACAAGTTCAAGGTAAATTAGAGTTAATTACCGTGGGGTCCTATTTTTATAATTTGTTTTGAGATAAATTCTATGTAGCAAAATAGTTTTCTCACGAAGTCCTTTTTCAAATATTTATTGTTATTTTGGATATTTGTACTCTCATGTGTATTTATGAAAATTGAATACATATATATACATATATACGAGTAGTATATATTCCGTTAGAATGAAATATCTCTACCGATTTGCCCAAATTTTTTGATGAACATACATGTGAATATGTTATCCAAATCTCATATGTTTCAATATGCATTTTGTTTCCTTCTCCCATCAGTTCATTACCATTTCTCTAATTTAACCAAAGATATGTGGGAGATTTATTCCCTTCCAATGCAAAATTTATAGAAAATATGTTTTTGCCGTGTATATTACATATAGATGAGGATCTTAGTTTCGTGGTGGAAGTTGTCGATAAGAACCATTTCAAAATTTCACCATTGTTGCTGATGGAAGGTGATTTCATTGTTATACTCAATATGTTGTAATTTATATATTTTTTATGTTTTTTCGATAATAGATGTTTGTGCGCTTGTTGCGTGAAAATGAGAACGCTATTTATTGCATTAAACGCATGTAAAAAGGGGTTCAATCGCTTTCGCCCTCTCCTTTTTTGGTTGGAATATTTTTGAAAGGGAGGTCTAATTTTTGTTGGAATATTTTTAATGTCTATGCGTTTTAAAATTGTTGGTTTTTGCACTAGTTATCTTTGTACACTTGCTATGTGGTTGTATGGTTATTTCCTGTATGTTTTGTAGTGGTTCATTTGGAGAATAGTGACAATTGACTTTGATTTATAAAACAATTGTCATGTATTTTGTAGCCAAATAAGAATATTACATTTTTAAGTGACTGCAACATTGGTTTATTGGGAGCTATTGGATTGGAGTTCCCTTCTGCGTACCATGATTATTGCTTGTACCATTTAAAGGGAAACTTAAGGCACCATTTGAGTGGTTTTCATAATGCATTCAGGAAGAAACTTGAGCATCAGTTTGTTAAATGTGCATATGCCCCAACCAAAGATGCATTCCACCATATATTGAATGAATTGATGCACAAGGGGGGGGGTAATAAGATAAAGGCCTTCCTGAAAGATCTACCGTTTGACCATTGGAGCATTGCATATCTTGAAGGATGTCGTTACGGCGAAATGAGTTCAAATGCAGCAAAGTCATTTAACAATTGGATACGCAAAGAACGACATTTGGCGATCACAAATATGGTGGACAATATGGAGGTGAAGTTGATGAACCAAATGGCCAACAGAAGGACAACAACTAGTAAATATACAGGGACTTTACTCCCTGTTATTGACGCTGAGATGTATGATGCCTTCAATGATTCCAGGTCATGGCTTGTTTGCTCGTCCGACACTGATGTGTACGAGGTCCATTCGTTTCCATCTGTATCAGTCGACCTTGCCAGCCGCATTTGTACTTGATGTCATTGGCAATTGAACGGTTTCCCTTGTTCACATGTTGTTGCATCTATTCAGAAGAGTGGGAATGACTGAACTCGTATGTTGATTCTTACTATCATGTGCAGAGTTTTAGGAATTCATATTCTTTAGTCATTTATTCTGGCACTACTATGTGAAAACCATATCATAATTAATCGGATGATCGTCCATTGTCTAAGAAGCAATTGGGAAGGCCCAAAAAGATGAGGATACTACCTAGAGGTGAGAAAGTTAGGCAAATATTGTTTGGTAAATGTAGGAAAATGAGAAACCACAATAAAAAGTCTTGTCAAAAAGCCTATTAGCTCAAATTATTAATGAACATTTAGTTTGTTTTTCCAACTTCTGTATTATGTTTGGACTGTGTTTATATTTGAAGTGCATTTTCACACATATGTTGAAGAATCAAGAATCCGAAATTGGCAATAAGTGAATTTGTCCAAATTTTAGATGTAACCTAGCTAAGAAGTATTTTTACATCGGCAGTTTCACATTTAATTAAAAATGAGAAATGATAAAGGTTCCAGTAATAACATTTTGTGTTTTAAAATACAAAATGAACACACAATAACCCACGAAGTTTAATTATACTTTGTTGTTTTATAAGAAATTTACAGCTATGAAAATTAATAAATGACAACTCACACTTATGGATTCTAATCCCTAACTCCTCCCTCCCCCCCCCCTTTTTTTTTATGAATTTCGTTGTTCGTTAGATGTGTGCCTTGTAATTGTAAGCAAAATTTCATATTTCACATATACAATGCAATCAAAATTCATTCATCATAAAGATGTGAAACCTCATAAAGAACCAAACAAATAAGAATAACAATGATAAAATAAATACGTTAGATAACATATAACGAAGTCTCATAATAACTAATTACTTGTAGACCATCCAAAAAAACATACTTTTATGTCATGTAATATGTTATACGAAAACATCCAAAAAGATCAACTAGTAGCTTCGAACCAAGTCAAAACACATTGTAGTAATTTCTTCAGTAAAGATTCTCAACATCCTTCGATTTTCTATCGTTCCGTTCATTAACAAGAATCTATCATTTAATTGTTCCACATCCTGACCGGGTCACTGTGGAACTCATGGAGCATGCCCACCCTTAGTTTCATACAGGAGTCATGTGTGAAGGTGCTCTCTACGATACGTTGAGTCATATAGTGTCTCATGATGCAGCAGACAATTACCCCGCAATTCAAACTGCACAAAATGGTGTAACTTTATTTTAGTATATTAACAATATGAACTTTTTCTTCAAAAGTATAATTTGATTGCATTGTTTGCTTATGTGCTAAATTCCTGTTGTGGATTTTCTGTAACAGATATCACTTTATGTTTAAAGTCATGGCTATCCTACTCCCATTTTATAGCCTCTTTGATTTAGTAATCCACGTATTTTTTTTTATACATTTCAGAAAAGATGTCACTGCAATAGTATATGTAAAAAAACATTAACAATAGGCAAAGCCCAAAATTCAAAATAGGCTCACCAACACCTCGGCCATTGCAAGATGTTGGTCGTTCCTCCGTGGTCGTATTAAGTTGTATGGACTCACCCACCAGTCTCTGTATTGGCCACCAGCATTGTCCAATGATTGGAATTGTGGAGCAGGAAGAGAATGTATTTATATAGTCTTGCTTCTTTCAAATGCATAGACAACGTCGTTGCTCTCGGTTCCAAAATTTTGCGTGTATCATTTTTTGTTAAAGAAAGTCCAAAAAAATTAGATTTAGGCAGTTTATTTATGTTGGTATCAAAGAATACTATTCGGTTGTTACCATAGTCAAGCTGCAAAATATTTAAGCTTTCTCAATCTATTCACCAACATTTGGGTCGTTCTTTTTCGCATATGCTACAACCACATTTTGACATCTAGTAAGTATTTCAGCATAAGCATCTATTTCCTGCAACGTTTGAAAGAATAAGACTTTAAGTCATGTAGACATTATTGTTTGAAATGAAAATCTCATATTAGATATGTAATTTTCACATTTGAAGCATATTCATCATATATTCATGGAAATTTGTGCTAGAACTATCAATATCACAACATAATAAATTTTCAATTCCAACAATAAGAAATCACTAATGTAGATTGACTATGTTCATGATGTATATGTTGATTTTTTCATGACTATAATATTGCTGGGCAGAATGAGAAAGTTTGACAAAGTAAGATTGATTATGAGATGAAATGAGAATCTTCCAAAAAGTGGCAATGATGCTGAAGTTCTCATAGAATTGAAATTCTCGCTCCCAGACCACACACACGCCCTATAAATGGTTGATAACAATTTGTTTCTTATTCATAGTTATTTTCACATTTTAATTGCCATCAATATCATTTGAAATAGACATATACCCGTACTGATGCAATTCCCAAATAGCTACAATCTTGATTCAATCTTCTTCGAATAACATTGCATATATTGGCTGTTTGTTTGGGTAAATTAATGGTTTCAACTTTTTTTTTTCCAACTTGCTGAATGTTAGGCCCAATGTCAACATCCATAATAACAAGCTGTGCTTCTTGGTTATGCCCCATCTTTTCGCCCTTTGTCTTTCTTTCATCGTAGTTGTATTCTGGCAACTTACTCTCTTTTCTACCTTTCGTTTTGATTTTTTTGATCATAGAATTATGCATGTTTGCTTCACTGAGAAGCATTGGATCTTCTGCCCTATTCTCTAAAGTCAGTCAGGCTATGTTTGCTACTGATTGAGTAATTTGGTGGACTTCATGCTCCTCCAATTGGGCCTTAAAATTGGTTGCTTCAACCCTTAACCCATCGATCGTGTTGTTCAATGCAACGATTTTAGCATCCATACTTTCTACCTTTTCAATTAGTTGACATCGCTCTTCAAGTGTTGTTGACAGGTTGGTGGCCACCTTTTCCTTTAGCCGAAAAACCTCATTTTCAACTTCACAAACCATTTTTTATTTTCGCTCATTCTCACCCATCAAGTTTGCATTTTCTTTCTGCAACATCTATACCTAATTCCCTTTCTTTTTAGTTCATCAATTTGATCACAGAATTTGGGATTAGCCTGATTGTTCTCTTCGTCTGACATGATTAATATATTGCACAAGTTGCTAATGAAATCATGATCCGCTTGATTTAGACCATCGGAATTCTCACTCGGGATGGGTTGGTCATGTTGTTGCGGTTGGCTTTCAGCACTTTGATCATCATCCTTCCCACAATTTTTGTTGGCTTCTTTGAAAATTGCTTGATCTTCCTACTCCACATAGGCCTCATCATTATTATTCCCACCAACTTCAACCTACGCATGCTTCTTTTGTTTTTTATCATTGTTCCTTATTCTCTTTATTTCATATCTAGGTGCTTCTCACTCATGATGGCTTACCTGCGAATACAAATGAGTTATAAATGGGTTATAAATGAGATAGAGATGAGAAATATGATACTAGGGTGACATAACTATGATACAAACGAGAAATGAGTATGGTTAGAGACACCTTACGTAGGTTACAAATATGATCAAGCAACAGCAGAATGGTTTGAGGTAGTTTAACAGTGATTATGAGAATGGGTAGTGACAGTTTAATGATAAACAAAGGAGTTACAAATGAGATACAAGGGCATAAAAGAATATAAAACACATCCCAAATTCTTGTATAGATTTCTAGTTCAGTTTTATGAATACACACGATTTGTGAATGTAGGCAGTTTATGGATGGCTAATGAGGAACGAGAATCCTTCATTACAATGTGATACAAATGATGATCCTACATTCAAATGTGAACTTGTCATAATCACTATTTAAAGGATATGGTAATTGGTCTTTGAGTATTGGCTGAAAATAGGGAACTCAACTTGCGCAAATTGTACCTTCTTCTTTGGTATTTTAGCTAACGACATTTCTTTTACATTCATTTCCAACTTTGAAAGAGTCCATTTCAGCAACCTTGGAAATGAATTTGGGAAATCTGGTAGCAAGACCGTTGTGTGCTCACAAAACCAATATTGCATTTACATTTAAATGATAAGGGTGATTTAACCTAAAGATCTTATCATTGGTGTTTTAAGTAATGGAAATAACCTAAGATTCTAGAAATTATGAGGCATCTTACTAGTAACGACATAACACAAACGGTGACTTTGTGTGGAGTATGGCAGTTGCATTTGAGCAATGCCAGAAGTGTATTGTGTATTGCCTTGGCCCAATCATAACTAACCATATCATCTAAACCCTCCACATAAGCGAGGTATATCCAACTTATTATTGTTCCCGTGGAAGATAAGAAAAGATTCAAACATGTGCACGTACAGATAAGCCGCACAACATTCTCTGTGTCTTCTTTTAATTCGCCTTTCACCAAATTATCGATAATTTGTTTAATTATGGGAGATGTCAATCTACTAGTTGTTATGGATCTGCGCTGTATGAAAGAAGTTTCACTTTATTCCCATACAACAAATTCATTGATTGATCCCCACATTTTATTCCAAAAATCAACTTGATTTCACCTTTTGTCAACTCTACAATTCTCTGACCTATTTTGTAGCTATTGCTTGTAGGGTCATATATGTTTATTATCTTGACAATGATAGCATCATGCTTCCTACATCTTGCATATGTGAGCTTCCCTCGAACCAAAGACTCTAAAATTCCAAAAGGATGTTTTTTTCAACAATGGCAAGTGTTCCCCCCGGAGTGATAATATAGAGAGAAGCTTCACTATGGCAACCATGTTGGATCTATAGGGTGGGTAACGGCTTTTAACCTTTGCTGCTGAAGCATGTTGTATCCCACCATTGCCTTCCCTTACCAATTTCTTTTTTGTTGTTGTGCATGCCATATTTTTACATTTCTCATTTCGATTTGCATGCACTATGTAGGGAGATTCACTAGCATTCACCTTCATCTTTTCAGAGCCTCTTTTTGTTGAAAGTTGTGCGTATGTTCTCCTGAACTGCCTCTTCACTCCAAACCTACAACCCACTACATAAAAAGTTTGTTAGTTATTGATATGTGTTTAATACATACACTCAATTTTAAAATCCTAACAATTATATATTCTTGATTTTGGGAATGCGAATGCAGCTCTTTCCATAATCGGTGAACATGCTATTGAGAAAATGAAGGTATTTTTAATTGTCAAGTGAGAAAATGAATTTAAGACAAGTTACATTATAACAACAAATGAGACATTGTGGATCAAGTAAGATATTTTAAAAACAAATGAGACATTGTGGATCAAGTGAGACATTTGACCAAATGGGTTAAAGAACAAACACAGGGTAATGGAGAAAAATGCTTCTACCAATGAAGATGGCATGGTCTCATTGAAAATGATTAGCAATGGGCTGACCTCTTTTTAATTAGAATGAGGAAAAAATATTAGAAGGATTGAGTTGCCTTCACCATTCTGCCAACATTCTAGAGTGACTTTATATGTCTCATTTAAAATGTATGGCATTTTCTCATTGAGACAGTATGATAATGGCCCATTGTTAATCATTTCTAATGAGACAATGCTATTTTAAAATTAATGAATTAGTGACAAGTTACATTAACAATACCATTTGAGACAATGCCATTTTAAAACGAATGAATTTGAGAAACTGATGAACATGTTATTGAGAAACTCATTTTATAATAGGTGGATTAAGTTAGATTGCTATTGCCATTGCCATTTAAGACAATGCCATTTTACAACTAATGAATTTGATAGATATAATGATGAACATGGTATTGAAAAAACTCATATAATCGGTGGATCAAGTTTCATTTAAGATAATTTATCGAAAATGTCTTAGCAATAGTTCTTGTTTATTCAAGTGATTAGCCTTGGTTCTATCATTTTGCAACCCCAAGACATGTGATCAAATGTATTAGCATTCATAACCAGAACACTAATTACAATATGTATGTTAAGTTTTCCTTTAGCATTCATAAGTTCATCACTAACTGAGTGAAATATTATCACAATCAGAGCAAGAGTTGGAATGCCATGGATTCAAATAACATTATAGCATAAAAAGTCTCACGAAATCATAGCAAGAATAGTGAATTCAAACAACATTGTAGCATAAAATACCTATAATAAAATAGATCTACGAAAAACAACAAAGTATGACGTGTTTGCATATGAACAGATGTTTATCGCATTTGGGCAAACAAGTTCTCACATTTGGCCAATCAATTTCTAACATTTATCAACTACAATGGGAAATCAATTTTTCACATTTGTAATGTTTGTCATACCTAGGGTTTCCAATGGGATGACAAGTTTGTATTAACATAAGTGAAATGAAAAAATTCTCATAAAGGGTTTTATATTGATATAGAGTGAGATATAGATTGACTTATTCTTAGTCGTCATTTCTTTCTCGATGGTGGAATCCTCCAAAGATTTCGTGATAGATATTTCTCAGAGATTTTCACGTATTAGTCTTTGATATCTACAAAAAGCCGACATTCCTATCGATTTGGGCTTTATTTTGAAAAAATATGCTGTAATTTCGTTTGCAATGTTCGTAGGAATGTCAACAAATAAAAATTTGAAAAATAAAAACGGAGCAATTTTGGTACAACAAATAAAAATGGGACATAGTTGAGTAGGAGTTTAGAAAATAGTCCTTATCCCTAAAAATTTAGTAAAAATGGAATTGGAGGCTAAATCACCCAAGATTTTTTAAAGCAAATTAAACAACTGACATCCAAGTTCAAAATTTTTTGAAACATAAATCAACCAAGGAATGACAATATTTAAATTAAATAATATTTTGAATAAAATAATATTGTCATGATCAAAATCATATTTATGAAAGCTTTGAGCTAGGGCATTATTCACAAGGTTATTGCAGTGGACTTAAAGAGTTGATTTTTTTTATTAAATTTAATATATGTGAGAAATTATTTTTGGATGTTATTACTGATTTTTATATTTTTATTTTGGTGGTATTTTGTCAAATTCTATGCTAAATATCTATTTTTAAAAATATGTTTTATAATTTTAGTTAAAATTTTTTTACTTTTTAAATTTCACTCATTACTGAGAATCCAAAAAAAAAAAAATTTTAACCAAGCAATCAAAAAATTTAGTAAAGACAAAATAAATCTATCTTAATTCAGAAAATAATTTTTTTTCATCCCAAATGAACTTTTTTGATATTTTTTAAATAAAAAGTTACTTTTAAAATTTCTCTTAAAAATAAAAGAAATAAAAAATATATAGCAAAAAAACATAGAAAAACGAAAAAATAACTATTCTTTCGCTAACTATATGACTAACACCATTTATCGGTCATAGCTTTCAAGCTTTTTCGCAGGGAAAAAAAATTAGCCCTATTTGGGATATTTATTTATTTATTTTTGTTTTGACTGAATTTTTTTCATCATCAGCTTATTATACCTTTTAATTTTTTTATCAAGATAATTTTAAAAAAAAATCAAAATAGATTAAAATAAATTAATAAATTAAAATTTTATGTTGTTTATTTTTATTTTTAATAAATTTTTTATTTTTTGATAAATGTTTTTTTTTACTTTTTTAATTCACTTCTCATTAAAACGATTCAAAAAATTAAAAAAATTTAATTAAAAAATTAAAAAAATGAAAAAGACAAAAATGAAGAAGCTAAATTTACAAAATCTAGCCCAAAGGGGGCCAAAAAACCAGAAAAAGAAAAATGGCGAGATTTTTTTGTTAACTGGTAAGCCAAAGTCTTTGGACTAGCAGAAGAGGTTAGCGATGGGCAGCACGAGTGCTCTCCCCTCTCATCTACAGCTCAACACTACCCATTGTTCGTTCAAATGTCTAAATTCGAGCAGAAATCAAAGAAATTCTTTGCGATTCAATCTGAGAAAGCCCAACTTTGGCGCCTCACGGAGAAGAGAGCACGACAAGTTCATTAATGTCGTTTGCTTTGCTGTTGACGACGAAGTGATTCGGAAGCAACAAAAATTGGGCGGCAGTGGTGTTGGTTCAGCCGTTGAAGATAAGCCTGGTATCAGAGAATACGTGGTTTGATTTTTGTATTAAATTCTGATAATTTCATGGATTTCTTGAAAAGGGTGGGTTTTGATTCGATTTTCTGGAATGGGTTTCTTTCCAATTTTGTATTGGTGCACTCTTTTATTACTTTAATTAAACTTGCATCGATGGATTCTGTGTCGAACTGTTATGTGGGTTTCTTGGATTTGTTCCTCTCTTTGTTTTGTCTCTTTTCTTGCAACCTAGGAGAAATTGCAAATATAATGCGCAGGATTATTGATATTAAAGGGGAAAAAATAAGTAGCGTGGGTAATATGAGATTTTCATTTTTTCATTTTTTCATTTTTTTTTCCCCATCTTTGTTTGCTCTTGCAGGGAAGGGGATTAACATTTTAAAAATTGTAAAACTACTAGTTGTTGTTGAGTATTTTTGGAAACTTGGTGAGTGGTTGGGTTTCAATTTTGGGTTCACACCAAAAGGTGTGTTCACTTTTAATGGGAGTATAGATGTCATGGGGAAGTCTTTCTCGATTCTTTCTGTTCGAGCCTAACAACCAATAAGCCAATTGGTTCTTTAATTGCCTATGTAAACCACAGAAGTACCGGATGGTTTTGTGCAATAATAATAACTAAGGGATACATGGGAGATGATGAAAGCATAAGCAATTTATAAGTTTTCTGCTGATGAGTTACTCTCTTCTGGCCAATTTAGTTAGCAGAAATTGTTACCATTTCAGTCAAAGATTACTGGCAATTTGAGATAAACAGTAGAAATGGGTAATATGAGTATTGATTGTGGATTGTTAGACGCGTGGAGGCTGTTTTTTTTGGAGGACCCAACCCATGACTCGACCCGTTTAAGAGGCACTATATTTAAATGGGTTTTTTGGTGAGGTTAGCCCATGGGTTTTTGACCCGTTTTCCGACCTACTTTGTCGGTATTTATATTCGTAGTTTCTATTAGGGTTTTATAACCCTTATATTGAATTGTCTCATCTCATAGTGAAAATCGCCGCAACTGCGTGGATGTAGCTCTAGTTTTGAGTGAACCACGTAAATCATGTCTTCTGTGTGCGATTGTGTTATTTTTTTCTTGTTGTTGCTTTCGTTTATGTGATAACATGGATGTCCGTCCTAAATCTTAGAATATATGAGTATGTGGACATGTCCTAAATATTTAAGTCTATATTTTGGCATACGATGTTTCTATTAATACTTGGAATTAGATGGATTTAGAGGAAAAACTAAAATGCGGATTTCTAGTTTCAATCCATGTGAGAGGCTCTAGTTTTTTACTTACATGAAAATTATATTATTATTCTTCTTCTTCTCTTCAAACATCATAAAAAATTGGAGGGTTCTGAGATTCAAATGTCTAATCTGGGTATGGGGTTTGGAAGCATACTCCATACCCTTCTCATATCCAATGAACAAGGTTATGCTAGGGCGAATAGAAGAGTCAATATTTTTGCTTTTCTCCCCCTAGTTGGAATGCTTAGAACATTTCTTTGACCTGGGTTTGGAGGACATCTGAAAACTGAATGAATGTCTCTGTTGTTACTTCATGTTGTGCATTTTTGTTGTCAGAATTTCTTTATGTGGGTTTTGGCTAGTGGTTGGATTAGTTGAAATGGGTTGATTTCCAAATGATTATACTTGCACATAGTATTGCACTAATTCATGTCGCATAGAATGAATTCTGTGTCAATCTGTGATGAGGTTTCCTTGGATTTAAGATTGGGTTTACCTCTTGTTTAATTTTTCATTTTCTTTAAGACATCACGGGGGCACATTTCTTGCTTGATTAGGCTTGGTCTCTGACAACCAAATAACCAAATAGGCTTTTCAATTGACTGTACAACATAATAGAGGAAGTGGTTGTGCCAGGATTTTGAGCCTTAAAATGTTTACAAGAAAACAAGTCAAAAATTCAAAAAACTTATGAGACAAGGGAAAAATGTTCTAACAATCAACTCATGCCAGCTGAGATATCTAAAAATTTGGAGCTGCTCCTAGCATTGAATTTTGGTGTGTCATATCACCCCTAACCAGTTTGAAGATAACATTTTTGTTTGAGAAAAGGGCATCGCTTGAAAGCATGCTACTTTAGGCATGTTTTACAGTGGTGATTTCCTTTTGGTCTGTGCAATCCAGGGATGAATTTGGGGGGTTATTACTGTTATGGTTAGGGAACATGTTTGGCACCCAATATCATTATTTCCACACGGAATCTCTTGAATCTGCTAATCCCTACGCCTGTGTATTAGCCTTTTGGTTTTGAGAAACGTAGAATTGCTTTGTGCAAAAATGATCAAATGATACGGGGAAATGACAACAGCCACTAAAAACATGATCAGGGTATAAGGTTTTTAGGTCCTGGGTTATGTTCTTGGCAATTAATTCAACGATAGTTGTTACTTGTTTGCTCAGTAGAAATGATAATTGTCAACGGTAGATGTGGTAATTTGTGGATAAACATCAACATTATGGGATAATGACTTTGCTCATAAAAATAACTGTTGGCCTGTGTCAATATTGACTTCATCACCAAGTTTGGAAAATACCTTCGTGGTCATAATGCTAAGGCCACCTAATGTAAGTTGGGCTCTTAGGTTTAAACAAAGAGTTTGAGATAGAAAATTCATTGAAGATGGTAAAATTATTTATGATCTTAAGGTCCTGATAGTATTCCTATTGAGGTGTGAAAGCGCTTAGGTGAGATGAGAGTTTCTTGTCCAACAAAGTTATTTAATAATATTATAGTGATTAGAAAAATGTCTTAAATAGTAGAGAAAAAGTATTATTGTACCTGTATAAAATAGGAATGATATCTAAAATTGCAACAACTATAGAAGTATTAAGTTAATGACTCACACAATAAAATTGTGGGCGAGAGTGATTGAGTGTTGCTTTAGAATGGTAACAACAATGTCGGATAATTAGTTTGAATTTATGTTTGGTAGAAAATAGATCAACTATCGAAGCAATATATTTACTAAGAGAAAAAGTGAGATTTTGAGGTGTTTATAGATTTAGAAAAACTTATGATAACGTTTCTAGAAATAGAATATGGTGGATGTTGAAAGAAAACATGTTGTATATTGAGGCTTGAGAGAGGCATAGGGTTGTGAGAAGTGGTATTATGGCCAATCTTGGTCCTAGTGCAGGCCTTATGGCTGTGTGGTGGAGTATAGGCTAAAAGATAGGGACAAAAGCCCTTGGACAAGGTACCCTACATTCATACATGGGTAGTTCTATGGTCACGCATAACCTACCATTCACATTGGTCAACCAAGAGTAGTTCGCGGGCCATAAGGCGCAACGACTATGTTGCATATTTAGAAACGTTAGAATAATATATAATGAGACACCAACTTCTATTAAAGTATCCCGAGTTTAAGCTTTTGGTATAACTTGGTAGGTTGACTTTCGTAGTTTGATGGGAAAGCAGACAATGGGTTACTACACCAAGGGTTAACTTTGCGTTCTTATCTTTTTTGTCTTAATTTCCTTTTTACCTATTTATCTAAAATCTTAAGTTGCTTGAAAGATTAGTAAACTTTATTATTTACATATTTAGCACCCGCCTCATGTATAGTTAGGTTGTCCTCCATTGAGTACGTCTTACATATGCAAGTATTGTAATAAATGGGTTGACAGTGAGATTAGAATATTAAATTTATTGCCTACTCTAATACAATGCTAAATTATTGGCCTG
>JAOTRH010049198.1:8659-19502 GCA_034768845.1 Heliamphora exappendiculata | reverse complement strand
ACATCTAATTTATCATATAAGAGAAAGTTTTCTTCTTTAATGAACCAAACGTTTCTTCTTTAATGAACCAAACGTTTCTTTGGCACTTACGCTTAGGTCATATTAATCAAAAAAAAGATAAACGAACTAATAGAAAATGGACCTTTGAGGTCATTAAAAGTGGAGGCACTTTCAGTATGTGAATTTTTCTTAAAAGGTAAGATGATTAAGAGGCTCTTTTCGGCCAAAGGCTATACAGCTAAAGAACCGTTGAAAGTGGTTCATTCTTATGTGTGTGGTCCTTTGATAATTAGGGCTAGAGATAGCTTTGAGTAGTTCGTCAGTTTTATTGATGACTACTCAAGGTATAGATATATTTACCTAATGCATCGTAAGTATGAATGCTTTAGAAATTTAAAAAATTTAAGGCGGAGGCAGAAAAGTATTTGAAAAAAAGTATCAAATCACTACGATCCAACCGTGGTGGAGAATACCTCTTTGGAGAGTTTAGGGACTACTTGCCATCGGAGGAAATTATATTTCAGTTGACTTCACCAGGCACTTCGTAGCAGAATGGTGTAGCAAAAAGAAAAAATAAGACTTTTATAGAGATGATAAGGTCTATGGGGAGTTATTCAAGTTTACCCAATTCGTTTTGTGGACTTGCATTAGAAATAGCAGCTTACATTCGGAACTTAGTACCTTCTAAGTTAATATCTTTTACTCCCACAAAATTGTGGACTGGGCGTATGCCTAATCTAAAACATATTTGGATTTGAGGGTATCCAGCACATGTGCTGAAAGGGAACGCGGGTAAGTTAGAACCAAGGATAAAAGTCTGTCCCTTTGTGGGGTATTCCAAGAGAATAAAGGGTGGTTTATTTTTTAATCCTAAGAATCATAAGATCATTGTTAGCACCAATGCCCAATTCTTGAAAGAGGATTATATTATTGACCACAGGCCTAATAGTAAAATTATTCTAGAAAAAATGAGAGAAAATACCAGTAGAACGGAAGAGAAACCGTAAGTCACTGATATTGCATTGTCTCGTCGTAGTGGGAGGATTATCGGGACAGGTCTAAATCATGAATAGGGTGCATATGCTCATGGTTCAGATTTCGCACAACGTATTACTACTAGTACACAGACACAAGTAGTGCCGCGTCGTAGTAGGAGGATTGTTCATTAACCTGATCGGTATATGTTCTTGGGAGAGTCTTTTGACAAGATCCTAACAGAACTAAATACCAAACCCTGTAACTACAATGAAGTACTTCAGGACAAAAATATAGATCTTTTGCAAAAGACTATGAATTCAGAGATATAATCTATGTATTTAAATTAGGTTTGAAAACTTGTAAAATCACCCGAAGGAATAAAATCTATTTGATGCAAGTAGATCTACAAGAGAATGAGAGGAGTAGATGTGAAGGTTGAAACCTTCAAAGTTAGGCTTGTTGCAAAAGGGTTCACTTAGAAATAAGGGATCAATTATAAGGAAATCTTCTCGCAGGTACCCATGCTTAAGTCTATCTAGATTCTCTTATCCATTACTACTTATTTCGATTACAAAATTTGGCAAATGGATGTTAAGACAGCTTTCCTTAATGAAAGTCTTCAAGAATGTATCTATATGGTACAACCTGATGGTTTCATAGCGAAGGGTCAGGAGCACATGTTGTGCAAGTTTAAGAGATCTATTTATGGACTTAAGCAGGCATCAAGTTCTTACAATACTCGATTTGATTAGAGTCCAGATGAATCTTGTGTGTACAAAAAGCGTGACGGAAGCGTGGTGATCTTTCTAGTACTTTGTGTAGATAATATCTTGCTCATCAAAAATGATGTGGATGCATTATCTACAGTAAAAGTATGATTATCTGGGTAGTTCAATATGAAGGAATTAGAAGAAGCCAGTCATATCCTTGGGATCAAGCTTGTGCGAGATCGAAAACAAAGAATATTGGATTATCACAAGCAAAGTATATCGATGATATCCTTACTCGTTTTAGCATGCATGATTCCAAGAAAGGGTTTCTCCCTTTTAGGTATGGAATCACTCTATCCAAGGATCGGTGTCCTAAGACACTTGAGGTGGTTCCTTATGCTTTGGCAGTAGGAAGCCTAACGTATACTATGCTTTGCACTAGACCCGATATCTGTTTTGTCGTTGACATAGTTAGCAGATATCCATCTAACCTAGGGTAGGAGCATTGGACTACAGTAAAGAATATAATCAAGTACCTTGAAAGGACTAAGGATTATATGTTGGTTTACCAACGTATATTTAATATTCGTTGTTTTGATTCATTAGAGAGTGTGATCTTCTATGGGTCTATATTCCTGATGAGTTAAATAGCGATATTATTTATGTAGTCAATATTAATTATTGATGGAATTCATGTCTTGAATGATCGGGATTAATGATACCCCTTTAAGAAAACTTATAAGTTTTGACTGTGCAAAACCCTACAGGTGGATTTGATTATCCGGCGGTCAAATAAGTTAAGCGGAAGGGCTTAAAGAATTTTAAGATGCTGATTAAATTAAATTGTCAGTAATTACATTTAATTGGCAAGTATAAAAAATCTTAACGTGGAGAGATGAGTTAAGCAATTAATAATAGGAGCTCAATGCAGGATGGTCTTAAGATTATGACTTAGAGTGCAGTTACATTCTTTAGTGATGTGAACTGTAATTTAATAGTTTATGAAAATTGCAAAAATCATAATAAGATTTTCATAATTACATATACCACTGTGAGGTTTCCTTAATAGCAAAAATTGCTAGATACGTATCTAGGTTACACTATAAGTTTTTGTCATAATTACTTCACAAGTCTATACTATAACTCTATAAATATGCGGGTAGGCTGGACCAAATTCGTAACTTGTTTTCAAGACTAAAGCTGACTAGATTCTGTTGGTACGAGTTCTCGAAAGATCGTAACCCACACTACATTTGGAAATCGCAAAAGAGAATACAATAGAAGGTCTGACGAGAGTTTCAACTCGGAATCAAAAATCGTAGTTGGAAAATCGACCAAAAAGGTATTCTTTTAAATTAACTGTAATGGTACAGGTTTTAATTTGATCGTTCGACATCAAAAAGTTTTATCTGGAGCCTGTTTTGGTAATTGCTCGTCCAGTTATTTTTTATCGAAAATCGTTTACAAAAATAATTATTTAGAATTAACCCTGAAGGCGGTTCGTACTGAGTATACTGCAATTAATTATATTCGATGGGAAGGAAGGCTTGACAACCAACACGCAGAATTAATTACATCACCTTCGTACTGGTAATGGAGACCGTGGGATTTATCTGTGAATAAATTTCTTCCCCCACTTAGTTTTTAAAAATATTTTTGAGGGTTACAAAAATTCGTTTAATTAAAATAAATTTATTAATTTTAAAAATCGCATGATCCGAAAGATTCCAAAATATTTTTTCGTGTACACAATCAAAAAGATTTTGGTTTGACTAACCATCTTTTCGTATTTTAATGCGTAACAAATAAAATCACCGATGAATGTGCATCTTTTCCTTTGCTTTGCAGTGAGGTATTGAATAAAGACATTCAAATATTTTATTTTTTAAGTTATACATTTTTTTCAAAAATTTATAATTTATTAAAATTAATAATTTTTTTATTTTTTTAAGATATTCAATTTATTAAAAAATCATTTTAAACATGATTTTTCTAAAAAATAAAATATGTAAAGTTTTTCATTTAAAAAACTTAATTTTATTTTTCTTTACAAAATATTAATTAAAACTAATTTTTTTCAAATTAATTAAATTAAACAGAAAATATAAAATTAATATTTATCATCCACGCAGTTTATATAAATAAATAAATAAGATAAATATAACCCAATTTTATGATCGTAGTGAAACTCTATCGAGTTTCAAGTTCTTCTATATATATATAAGCTTCCAGTCTTTCAATCGCTGTAGAAAGTTGGTTATTATTGTCAGAATCGAACAAGAATTCATCCATTTATAGTGTTATAGATATACAACACTTCTGAGCCTCGAGATCATTAGAAATCGCTGGCCAAACCAGCTCGAACCACCAGCTAACCGCCGGCCACAACCGGCACTACCAGCGCTGCACCACTGCTGCCGCTTCTAGTGACTTTTGCCGCCACTCCCGAACTCATTTTTTGTTTCGATTTTTTTTTTGAAAAATATCTTAAGAAAAATAATATTTTGCTGTCAAAAAATTAGAATGAAAATTGCCTCGAAAACAACTTTCAATGAGGGCCAAACAACCCCCACCGCCGTTGCCCCTTGCTGCCTCTACTGCGGCTTGTTTTTGCCACCGGTTGCCATTGTTTTGCGTCACTACTTTGGCATGTTTTTGTGCCCAAAGATTATAGAACAAACTATCCCAAAACATCTTGGAAAAACTGCTCCAGAATCGTCCCAGAACTATCGTAAAAATAACTCCAAACTGCTGCCTATTTACGCTGCTGGTTTGCGGCTATTTGCAGTTGTTTTTCCTTTGGTTTCTTTTTTTCTTTTTTTATTGGATTGTTTTAACCCTAAAAAACTATTGGAAAGCTGCTTCAAAAAACTTCCCTAAAAGCCTCAAAAAAATTGTCGAAAAATGCCACAAAAAGCGCCACTGCCGCTGCCGGATTCTGTAGCTGTTTGCGGCTATTTTTGAGCCAATTTTTTAGCCTATTTTTGTACCAGAAAAACTACTAAAAAACCATCAAAAAGCTTCTGCAAAAAAACCCAAAAAATTGCCTCGATCTGGGGCTTAAACTGCCAAGCCAAAGCAGGTTGCCGTCGCCAGTTTTCCACTGCCGCCTCCGTTCTTCGCACTTTTTAGATATTCGAACATGTTTTTAAATATTTTTAATAATATTTAAAAATAAATAAAAAATTTTACATTGAAAATCTATGTCTTGAAAGCTCACAATTGATCTAAAAAGTCTAAACTATCACGATCAATTCTCGTAATTAAAAATAAAATAAAAATCACCATCAACACATTCAATCAAACATAAAAATAATGACGATCATAAAATCGGGATTAGAACTCCTGCAAAACAAAGTTGGCACAATTTTAAATCTACCTGGCTCCTTGATTAACCATAAACAAAATCAAAACGGCTCTGATACCAATTGTTGGAAACACATTGTCAAGATCATTGATTTGTATATGATTTTTTGAATAAAATAAAACTGAATGGGAAATCGCTGAAACATACTCAAGATAAATTTTTTTTGATGTCGAACGATCTAAATAAAAACTTGTGCCACCACAGTTAGTTTAGATGAATATCTTTCGGTTGTTTATTCAACTACGAACTTTGATTCTCCAAGTTGAAACTCCAAACAGACCTTCTACTATATTACTAATGTGATTCCCAAATGTAATATGGGCTACGATCCTTCGAGAACTTATACTGGTAGAACCCGGTCAATCTTAGTCTTGAAAGACAACAACTGAATTTAGTTCAGCCTACCCATATATTTATAGGTTATAGTAGAGACCTGTGGAGTAATTATGACAGACTCCTAGTGTGACTTAGATACCTTGCAGTGATTTCTGTAATTATGAAAATCTTGCAGCGATTTTTGCAATTTTCATAAAATACTAAATTATAGTTCATACCACTAAAGAAGTGTAACTGCATTTCTAACCATAATCTCAAGACCAGTTACATTGAACTTCTGTTATTAAGCCTGTGTTTGGCCTGGCTTTTTGGCTTAAAGGTCACAAAAGCCAACTGATTTGGCTTAAGTGACTTTTTCCCACTTTTTTTTTCGCTTTTTCTACATGATTTGACACCTACTTTTTCTCATATTTTTTAAAAAAAGCCAAAAAATCTAAAAATCACTAAAAAAAGTTAGTCCAAATACAGGCTAAATACTTAACTCATCTCCCAACATTAAGATTCTCGATACACGCCAATTAAATTTAATTACTGACAATTTAATTTAATCGACATCTTTAAATTTCTTAAACCCCGCATAACTTATTTAACTGCCGAATAATTCAATTCACCAGTTGGGTTTGGCCCGGTCAAAACTTATAAGTTTTTTTAAGGAGATATCGTCAATTCTAAACAATCGAGACATAGATTCCATTAATAATTAATATTCACCATATAATTAATGTCGTTTTTCAACTCACCGGGACTATTGACCCATAAAAGATCGCACCCTCTAATAAATCAAAACAACGAATATTAAATATACGCAAATAATAATTATTTCAGAATTAAGAGTATAAGTACTCATAATAACATATAGGTGTGAATTAATTTATATAATCAGTATAAAATTAATTATCCCAATGTGGTCCTATTTGATACACACAAAGTGTACTAGTACAGAGAGTTAGAATAATAAACGACACTATTATCTGTTCCCTGCAACCAAGTGAGGCCTATTAAAACTTTGTGCTACAGACGTACCGATGGTTTGTCTAATTCCATCTAAACTGTGAACAAAACTTAGGCGAATATAAGAACCTATAATATGGTCTTGTATGTGCAAGCTGTACTCTACACATCAGATTAAATACGGTACAAAATAAAGAACAACCATGCATAATATTTTAAAAATAATATTACATCTATTGCTCATTAAGATTTTCTCATAAAATGAAAAAATAATTTTATTAAAACAAAATAAAATACTAAAATCAAATAAAATTTATGATTTTTAGTATACAACCTCTAGACACCTCAATTTGACCATGCCTAATCTTAGGCGAATCCGATAATCAAAACAGGTGGAATAATGCCTTAGTTTGATCCTCAGAAAGTTATCCAAGCTCGGTACCATCAAACTAATGAAATCTTGACGAGCCATCGAAACTTGCTGCTCAAGTAAGGCGACCGCCAACTTCCATCACAGCGACCGCCATAGAACTTTGTACAAAAACCCTAGCCAAAAGTGGCGACCGCTAACTCCCATAATGGCGACCGCCATAGAACTTTGTGGAACCTTTCAAAAACATGGCGACCACCAACTTGCATTGTGGCGACCGTCAACTTCAAATAGCCTGACGTGTCCCCAAAACGTGGCAGCATTTCATTGGCTGATGAACTCTATAAATACCGTACCCCCTGATACGTTTTGAGGACCGAAAAAGATATAATGGTTTAGTGAGAGAAATTTTGCCGAATTGCCGAACTATTCCAAGCCCTGACGCCGAAACCCTGCCGAAATACCAAGCCTCCAACATCTACCTTAAAGCCTTGCTTGGATCACCACCCAAGGATTGGACAATTGGAGCTCATTCCACTGACTTGAGGATTCCCCGGCAATCTAGGTACCTCGTTTGGATCCTCGATCTTTCTAAACTCCACTTCTCTCTCTTGGGGTGATGGGGTTAATATTCATTTTCAAATTCTTCAATTTCATTTATAGTCAATTTCATTTAATATATGCAATGTAGTTTGTAGTTTGTTGTTTAATATAGTTAGGCTATTTAATGTTAATTTCATTTATAGGCGATTTCATTTTTGTTTCATTTTAATACCTTATTACATTCAATTAATTTATTAATATAGTGCTAATATATCATTAGCAATTACAACTTGATAATAATTATTATAATAAAAGCACTTACATGAAAATAGTTGTAATCGTCAATATTGCACCCATTTAATTGTTAATTTTTTCTTAATGTTAATTTAGTTCTTTATTAGTACTTTTTTTCTTTTATTTTTCTTTTAATTTAATGTTCTAGTATTAATTACATATTTCTTAATTAGTCTAATTTTCGTTTATTAGCATTTTATTTTATTTTATTTTCTTGTACCATTAATTGAATGCTCCATTTTAATTCTTAACTTTTATTCAATAGTAATGTAATTCTCTTAGCATTTATTTTCTTCTTTCTTTTCCTTATAAAGTAGTTTTATTCTTTTTTCCATGTTTTATTCCTTTTAGCATAATGTAATTTTTTTTCAAAGCATTAGTCATTTTTTTTTCATTTCTTTATTGTAATCTTAGTTTAATGTTTTAGTTTTTATTTTTTATTTTCTCTTCTCTTTTTCTTTTTTTTAGAGCATTTTTATCTTCTTTTATTATTCATTCTATTTTCTGTAATGCTAATGTTACATCTTCTTTGCTTTCTCTTTAATCTTAGTTTAAAATTTTCTTCACTAGAATTAATCTAATTTTCCTTTGTTAGCTTTTATTTTCTTTTAATAATAGTATAATTTTTCTTCTTAGCATTTATTCCCATTTTTATCATTAGCTTTATTTTCATAAAAAAGTTTTATTTTCTATAGCTTGATTTTCTTTTCTTAGTATTTTTCATGCCTTTTTTTATTATTATTAAACCTAAAAATCACAAAAAAGCCTTTTATGTTAGTTCTTATTTTTCTTCTAAATGGTAGTGTAATCTTTGTTTTTAGAACTTTTTCGCTTATCTTACTTCTATTATTTTTCGTTACTTTGTTTAAAAACATAAAATGTAAGTAGTGTCCTTTTAAGTTGTTTAAATAAGTATTTTCTTTCTTGACATTTTATTTTTGGCGTAACTAATCTTTTGTAAGTTTTCTTTTAATTTTTTCTTCTTCCAATTAAAACTTCAAATATTTGCTTATTAATACACAAAATATTTGTTATTAGATTTTATTATTTTGATTTTGTTTAACATAAGACTTTTTACGTGCTTTGCATATGCTTTTAGATAATTTGACAACATTGATATAGTTTAGGGTTTCATTTCAAAATTGTTTAGCATATTTTGTAGCAATCCATACTTAGGAAATTTTAGTATTTTTTAGCTTATTTCGTTATTTCATTTGAATCATGACTGTTTAGGATTATTTTAATGAAATTGCATGTAGGTATGTTTCATGTATCATTTAGAGAGAAATTGCATGTCATAGGACTTATGAATTTTCTTTTGACATTTATGTGTTTTGGAGTGCTATGTACATATCTTATGTATCTTCCATATTTAATTTTGGATATTCTTTCTTTACCTCCATGTTCTTTATTTGCATGCATTTGAGAAATTTTATTAAGGAACCAATGATGATTAATAAAGGCCAACCTTATGGTTGGGCGAACGGGGTGCCTAACACCTTCCCCGGTTCGTACCTTAGCCCCCGAACCTTCTTTCTCTGGTTAACGTTTAAAGATCAGTAGTCAATTTTGTTTTTCTTAGTTTTTCTCAAAAACTAAGTGGCGACTCTATTTTCAATAAAATGAGTTTTTAAAATTTAATTTTCAAGGTGTTAAAAGATTTTTCTAAACATTATTTGAATTCTTTATTTTTGAACATGTTTCAAAATAACCCCCCCAAAAATCCCAATGCTACAGTATTTTCTGACGACTCTATTGGGGATTGGTTTATAAAATCAAATAAGAAAGTTAGAATTAAAAACATCATTGGTTCTTAATAAAAAAAATTTATTTATATTTTTGCATGCATATGCATTGTTTTTCAAACCCCCTGCCTGGTCGACCTGATGCCCTGAACGTTAATCCATTTCGGGAATTGTTGGGAAGACGGGAAACCCTTACTGATTGTACGCTATCATAGTTGTAGTAAAAGAGTTCAGGCTACTATTTGACCATGTTTTTCATGGGAGGTATATACCCGGCTCTATTCAGAAGGTGCCTTGTTCGATTAACCAAAATTGGCCTTTTGCATATAGTGAACTTAGAACCCCCCAATTAGGTGTTGCTAACCCTAGTAGGATTATGTGTTTTTCTTCATTGTATATTTTGTTTATATATTGTTAGGATTATTTTGATCAATTTTGGTCTAGTTCTTTCTCCGGGTTCGACCTAGATTTTTTGTTATCCTTTGCTTAGGCTAGCTTTTTCTCTGGGTTATTACTCGGGTTTTATTTTTTTACCATATTTGACTTTTCTTAATGTAGTTTTCTTCCTGAGGTCACGCCTGTGTTTTGTTTTAGCACTTCTAGGGTAGTTTCTCTCTCCTTCAAAATCTTTCTAGGTCGTTAGTTTCCTCTTCCTCGACATAGACTCGTTTCTTTCAAACCCTTGTAATACCTGTGAGAGTTATTTTTCTACCGTCATGCTGCCCATTTTTACTTAGAATTTTTAGGTTGAACCAGTCCGGTCAACGTAGCTCTATTTTCCTGCCGAAGTGCTGCTCGTTTCCTCATTTTAGATGGTGTTTCCCTCTAGAATTTAGTTATTTTCCCATCTAAATCATCTTTTTGGTTTTTGGGTTATTCTGTTATGCCACCGGCATGAGCCTAACAGGGGCATTGTGTCAGTCTTCGTGCTTATCTGCTCATGATTCACTATTTTAGGAAATCAAGATATTTGCTACTTGTTGCCAGAATATTTTCTCGGGAAGAGTCTGATACTAGTTTTCTACTTTTGGGATCTAGCTGTTCTCTATGAGTTTACCATTAAGCTGAGAAAAGTACAGTCAGCACTTGTCTGGAAAAGATCAATGACAGGAAGACTCTGTAGGGTACCTAAATAGTCAGTTGAGATGGCAAAAAATGAGGTGAATCTAACAACCCTATTGAGGGAAATCGTTGATATACAACAAGCCATAGAACAGCTGACCTAGGCTCAAGTGCAATGTCAGGTACAGATCCAGGAAACTCAGGCCCATATCCCTGTTGTGAATGGACAACCAGATGACACGAATGAGAATACCGAAGACTTTTGGAATGACAACCAGGTCCCTGATAGACCACAAGTTGTTCCACCACTACCACAGAACCCTCATCAGGTGATAGTTAAGGAGAAAAATACTGCGCAGTCTAGAGAATCTACACTGATTGAGAAGATCGACAGGATGGAAAAGGTCCTTAGAAAAGCCAAGGGGATTGAGGAATACATGTTAGATGTGGGGGGACTATGTTTGTTGCCAGATGCTAAATTGTCAGA
>JAOTRH010049187.1:0-19505 GCA_034768845.1 Heliamphora exappendiculata | reverse complement strand
GTTAAATTTTATGTTATTTATTTTAATATTTTAATATTTCTTATTATTTTTAAAAAATTTTAAATTCACTCATTAATCCAATTCTTCTTAATTCCACACCTCCCCTCACTAATTATTCTCCATTTGGCGGACTAATAGTCCGGATTAGTACGCCCGGACTATTTGTCTGGAGGCTTAACAAATGCGGTATTGGATTATACTCTGGACTACTAGTCCGAGCAGACTATTAGTCCGCCAAAACAAACATGACCTAATTGTTCTCACATCGCCACCACAGTACACACCACCCTCGCTCGGTCCCTAGTGGTTTTTACCCTTTTGACGGCCTGACGCTGCTAGTAAATGGCTTTGATAGTTGGAAAACTACTTCAACGAACTCTAACCAAAAAAATTATCGATTTGAGAATTTTTATTAAAAATAGTTTTTTTGGTTCATCTTTGAACAACCATTGCTGCCACCTCGGACCTCCGTTTTGACTACCGTAAGTTTAGTTAGACTCGCCCCGCGACCACCTTTGCATAGCCACAAACGGTTGTTAAAACCGACGTTCAGATTATCTGAACGAGATTCCCGAAGTTGGACGAAAAACCACGGCAAACCGGCACGTTGACAATGCACTGTGCGTTGCAATTTTTTTTTTCTATTCCACGCACTGATCTTGCCTCCTTGATTTTTGCATTGCCATGATATTATGCTTGTAAATAATAATAATAATAATAATTAATGAAATTTTATTGATTTTGTGGAAAAAAAGTCTTAATTTAAAACTAGTGAATTTTATAAGAATCTTAAAGTTGTGTTTTATCTAAATTTTGGAGCTTAAGCTCAAAGAATAAACTCCAGAAATTTAAAATTTTTTGAAATTAGAATAATATTTTTAATAAAAGTTAAAATTTCTGAAATTAGAATAATATTTTCAATAAAAGATTTGTATTTTTAGCTAAGTTTAAAAAAAAAACTTAAAAACTTAAGATTTTTTATATTATTCAGATGAATTAATTAAATTTTGGCTAAATCTCTATATTAAAAGTATTATTTGAAGAAAGAATTTTTAGCTCCGAATATAAGTATTAATAATAGGCAATTTTAAAGTACGAAATTATAAAGATTTAGTATTTCACACTTACATGTAGAGTGGATTCTTGTAGGGACCGAGATCGCGTTGCCAGAAGTTTAGGAAATTAGAGTCAGACATGAAAAGATAGTTCGGTACTCTTAAGTACAGGTGAGAGTGTTTAAGTATTATTTTGAATAGAAATGTATGAATAATACTTTAAATTTGCTTTATATACCTGCTTTGAAGTAGGAAAAATTGTGATAGTGTAATCTTTTATTTAAATGCTATGATATTTCCAAATATGTTATCTGTATCTTCTGAAAAGCATGTGTTTGTGATAGAAATATTTTTATAATGTTATCGAAATTGTGAGATGATGTTTCAAAGTGTCAAATTATAAGAATTTTCGGCCCTTTATATCCCGTTAGGGGAGGTTATCTAATTATGGGTTTTGTTGTCCCTATTGGGGAGATTTTCTGTTGAGTGGGGGTTATTTTTTCTTAAAAGCTTTTTGGGTTAAGTCCACGGTTCTAGCACATACCACTCGTGCTTGGTGGATAGTGGCCTTCATTTTCATCACGTTGCTATCCGTACATTGAAAATTGAGGTTACGGTACCATCAAAACTCCCGGTCGTGAGGTTAACGACCACTTGGGCACTGTTGGGTATGAGTTGTGGACGACACATGGTTATTTTTTTAATTATGACAGTTTTTCTTGGAATTTTACTTTGGATATGAAACAATGAACTCCATGATTTGTGGCCGTTGAGCTTAAAGTGATATTTTTACAAAGATTGAGAAAGTTCTTCATTATGAGATTTTTTTTGTCGTACTTCACATCTCTTGTAATACGTTTGAAGTTTTCTATTTTCAAAAGAAATAACAATTTTTTTCATTTTGTTCATTATAATACTAAATGCACTCTCTTGTAACCTTTGCAGTTGCAGATCGTAGGATGGTTAGAGTTGGACCACAGTTATTCGGTCCATAGACTCAGGCTCGCAGTTAATTATCTTTTTGCTTAAATATTTAGTATTCAGGACCTAAAGTGTGAAGTTTTTGCTAAGTATATATTCCAATTTGAATATATGAAAAAATGTATCTATGATATGAATAGCTGCTTTTGATCCTATCAATAGATATTTACAGTTTGACCGGTACAATTACTCTTTGACTGTGTTTATATCACATTGAGTTTCGGCCCCTAGAGAGGGGCTGTGACATCATTTGTCAAACCAAACAGCATAACGAAGAATTCATAATACCCATAGCGTGTGCAAAAAGCAGTCTTTGCGATGTCCTCTTCCTTGACCCGCAATTGATGATAGCTTAACCTCAAGTCAATTTTTGAAAAGAAACAACTCTTCAACTGATCAAATAGGTCATCGACCCTTGGCATGGGATATTTTTTTTTCACAGTTACTTGATTTAGCTTTCGATAGCCGATTAATAATGTAATAACCCATTCCACGGCAACTAATAAGAATAAAAAATGTGTCAACTATAATTTTTCGTCACATTACTTTGCTTTTGATGGGTTGGGCTTTCGTGCTTTGTGGTTTACAATTTTTGATTATCATATATGATTTATTGTTATATGTTTATGAAAATCATTTTCAACCACTTGGACTCTTATTATGCATGATGATGTGATTCATGGGTTGTAATCTTGCCATATGAACTGCTTTTCTTATTGTGAGTTGCGAACAGGTTCATAACTACAGTTTGGGGCATATTGGAAAAATGGAAACAGGCTGTCAAAATTTATGCATAAAAAAGGTTGCGACCGTAGAAATAATCTTGTGGCCGTTTAGTTTGGATATGGCAGCCTGAACTTTGGATATCTGGCCATGAGGTTTGGGAGGAAAAGTTGACGGCCGTTGGGTTATAAGTTGACAGCTATAGGAAAAATGTGGCGGCCGCAATAAAGGGTTTTGGTGCAAAATTTTAAGCAAATTTTGTGGGTTCCTTCCATTTCTGGATCTATAAAAGGGGTAGCTATTCCAGACCCCACTATTCTGGTTATCTTGTATTATCCTTGTATACTTCATGACGCACTCTTACAACAACTCTCTAACAGCTTGGATGAGCGACTTCTCCCCGTTTGAGCGTAAGAACTTCCTCAACTTTGGTTAAGATGCGATGTTCTCTCTGCGGTCCCTGAGGGTTGATTAGCATCTTCTGAGAAGAGTAGTCCAGCTATTGGATCCTAAGGTTCATGTATTCCGTTTTGGTGCTAAGGAGTTATGTCTAACTGTGGAGGACTTTTCGGCTATTCTGGAGATCTCAGGTCGAGAAGTGGTCATAATTTCCATGCCTTTCTCGAGCCCCAGGGGCAGGTTGATGCAACTCTATGGTTACTCCAGGCGTGAGGCTTCTATTATTACTCACGACGGATTTCTCGATGTGGCTTGGATCATGGACCGCTTCGGGCCTCGGGGGTCCCTTAGAGACTTCTCTTTTTAGTTTCAGCGCCGGCATGTTCTGTGCAGCTGTCTTTTGGCTCGCTTCCTCTTGAGACCCTCAAACGGGTGAACTAGCTCTTCCTTGGTGGATGTGGCTTATCAGATTCATGAGGGCTGGGACTCTGTCCCGTTAGTTCTTGCCGAGACATTGCTTGGGCTTGAAGCAGTCTACACTAGGGGTGCCCCTTATTTTGTTGGTAGTGCTCTCTTGCTGTAGGTAGTCTCTCAATTATCATTTTTCTGTATTTCTCTCGAGTTTTTCCACTTAGCTCTCATTTTTTTGTCTTTTCTCTCTTTTTTTGTTCAACTCTCCTTTTTCTTTATTCTCTTATATTTTTTCACTCAGCTCTTGTTTTTCTATGTTCTCTTAGGTTTGGCTAATGGAGAAGGTGAATCTGTTGGAGAAACTTGTGTCTGACAGTTACAACGTGAAATTTTTCATTCGTCATCGGGTTTATCAACTGTGCTCCACCGAGACTGCTAGGCGGGATTACCTGAGTTCTCTGACAGGGGAGGACATCTCTTGGCGATGCCCCTGGATGAAGATATCTTCCATGACTACTGTCACTGCGGGCCATTCGAGGGTCCTATTGGTCGGCTTGAAGCTGGACACCTTCTATCATCGTTATCGAATTCTTCGCCAATTTTGGCATACTCAGATTTGTCCCGAGACTATTGTGAGCCATCTATACAGTTCTCCTCATCGAGCCCCTTTATTGGGTCAGTAACAACGGGCTTGGTCTTCTCGACTGAGGATATCGGCTAGCGGGGATTTTGACAGCAGGTTATCTGCGAGTTACAAAACTTGGCTGCAAGCAGAGATAGAGCGCAGGGTAGGACATGAAGGGGATGCAAAGAGAAGGAGGGTTTGATTTTTCTTTTCTATACCTTAATATTTTGTTTGTTTTCCATTTTTAGTTTCTTAGGATGAGGACTTGCAAGCTTCTCTTACTTTTGAAAACTATGTTGGCAAAACTCATTAATGAAAGTTTTCTCCACTTTTGATTTATGGTGACTTTTTAGATTTTCGTTCTTGCAACATAATCATCTTATTAGAAAAACTTAAAACAAGATTTTGCATTGATCGATTACTTGAAATATCGTTACAAAAGGGGAACTCTGAACAAAAGTTTGGGTCGAACTTCTGACAGAAGCTGCCTACGTATCTTCAAGAAGGGAATCAGGGCATAACGTAGTTCGAGGCTCGGGTTACACTCAAGTATTTGATGCTCTCCTTTTGCGGGCTTTCTCTCAGTGGTAAAACCTTTTAAGATGGTCTGAGTTAATGGGTGTAGAGAAAATATTTCTGTCCAAATCCATAAGAATGGCAGTACCTCCTAACATCAAGGTCATGATGAGATTGAGCCCGACCCAATTAGGTTTGTACTTGCCCCTTAAATCAAAGATTGGAGCTCTAATCTCTTTGAGGACTAAGTCTCCTTCCTTCAAGTTCTGAGACTTAAACTTCTTGTTAAATACTCGAGCTATCCTTCTCTGATATCCTTGAACATGGAACAAGGCTCTAAGCCTTCTTTCGTAAAAAGGGAGCAACTCTTCGAACATGTCCCTTTGCCATTATGACTCGGGGATACCGCTTTTAGTTATTATTCTTAGAGATGGGATTTCCAATTCTATGGGCAAAACTGATTCCATTTTGTAGACCAAAGCATAGGGCGTTGCTCTAGTAGAAGTTCTAATCAATGTCCGGTATTCCCAAAGCATAAATGGTAACTTCTCCAGCTAATCTTTTCTTCCCTCTATCGTTTTCTATAGGATTTTCTTCACATTCTTATTTACAGCTTCCACAGCTCCATTGGTTTGCGCCATGTACGATGAAGGCTTATAACTGATGATTTGATACTCTTTCAAGAGGTCTAAAACTTCTCCTTAAAAGTGAGAGCAGTTGTCGAAAATTATCTCATGTGAAACTTCGTACTGACAAATGAGATTTTTTTTGATGAATCTAGTTACTTGGGAGGCATGATAGAGTAAGCGGTAGCTTCAGTTTACTTCGAGAAGTAATCAATTGCCACGAGAATAAACTCGTGCCCATTCGATCCCTTGGGTGTAACGTTTTCTATTACGTCAGATCTCCAAACTAAGTATAGCCAGGGCGAGGCCATGTTATAAAGCTGAGATGGCAATACATGCATGAGATTTACGTGGCTCTGGCATTTTTGGCACCTTTGGACGAACTGATGGTAGTTTGCTTCCTTGGTCATCTAGAAATATCCTTGGCACAGGATCTTCTTAACCAGCATCATCCCACTTATATGAGGTCCGAAAACTCCTCTATGAATTTCTCTCATCACCTCGCGTCCCTCTTCCGTGTCCACACAAAGCTTATTAACTCCCAGATATTCTCTTTTGTATAATTTTTCTCACTGATCACAAACTGTGTGGCGAGTCTCTTGATAGGTCTTTGGTCCTTTTTATTGGCTCGACTAGGATTTTCTCCCTTCTCAATGAAGTTTCAAATGTCATAATACCATGGTAGCCTGTCATTGGTTTCTTGGGTAATAGCGATGTTGCTGATCGCAGGTGCATCCTCTTGTTGAATTTCCAAATGTCTCATCCTTACCCCGGGTGGCATGTCTATCATTGATGCCAAAGTGGCCAAGGTGTCGCTAAACTTGTTCCGCAATCTCGGAACATGAGTGAACATCACGCTTTCAAAGAAGGGAATCATTACCTTAAGCTCTCAGTGATAGTGAAGTAGCCTTTTTTCTTTAACCTTTCATTCTCCTTTTGCCTGGGACACGACCAGAGCTAAGTCTCCTATGACTTTCAACTTTCTTGCCTCTATTTCCAAGGCAGCTTCCAACCTGGCTAAGCATGTTTCATACTCGGCCTGATTGTCAGTGACCTCAAAACTATACTTAAAAGCCAAAGGGATATGAGGATTATCAGGAGTGACAAATAGTATTCCTATCCAGTAACCGTATTGATTTGAGGCTCCATAAAAAAAGGAAGTCCATAGATCCTTCTCAATCTTCAGTACTTGCTCATCGAAAAACTCAAACTCAGGCTCTTCTTCTCCGTTGATAGGGTGATTGGCCAAGAACTCTGCAATGGCTCTCCTTTTTACTGATTTCCTCGTGACATACTACAAATTAAACTCGTCTAGCATCAGCAACTACCGAGCCAACTTTCTTGTCAATGCTGGCTTCTCAAAGAGGTATTTGAACGGATCTATCCTTGATATTAGAATAACTCGATTTGCTAGCATATAATGGCGTAACTTCTTGAATGCTCAGACTAGCATCCAATAAGTCTTTTTCCAACAGCGTATACCGTCGTTTGCATTCGGTCATCTTCTTACTCAAGTAATAGACAGCTCTTTCTACCTTAGTTTCGTCTTCCTACGTAAGCATACACCTCATTGTTGAATCAATCACTGATAGGTACAGTATCTGAGGATTGTCGGGTTCTAGTGGCGACAAAATCAAAGGATTTTGCAGATACTTTTGTATAGCTTCAAAGGCGTCCTAACACTACTTGTCCCACTAAAACTTGGTTCCTTTCTTCAAGAATCGAAATAAGGCCTCAAAGGTAGCGGTTAGTTTGGCGACGAATCAACTGATGAACTGAACCTTTCCCAAGAAGCTCCTTATAACCTTCTCGGTCTTTGGGGGAGGCATTTCAAGAATGGCCTTAATCTTTGATGGGTCTACCTCTGTGCATCGTTGTGTGATCATGAATCCGAGCATCTTTTTTGTTATAATTCCAAAGAAACTCTTCTGAGGGTTTAAGCGCATTTTGTACTTTCTGACCTGCTCGAAGAATTTTCTTAGTGCGGTGACGTGTCCTTCTCAGGTTTTGGATTTCACTATCATTTCGTTCACATACACTTGTACCTCCTTGTGTATCATGTTGTGCAGCAACATGGTTGCAGCCCTTTGGTCGATTACTCTCATGTTCTTCAGTCCAAACGGCATGACTTTATAACAGTAAGTATCCTAAGGTGTTGTGAAGGTAGTCTTCTCTCGGTCTTTTAGAGCCCTCAGAATCTGGTTATACCCTAAAAATTCGTCCATAAAAGACAAGAGCGCATTCTCAGCAGTGTTATCTACTAATACGTCTATATGGGGAAGAGGAAAGTCATCCTTTGAACTAGCTTTGTTGAGATCCTGGAAGTCGACACATACCTGGATTCTTTCATCCTTCTTTGGTACCAGAACGATATTAGAGACCCATTTTAGGTACTCTGTAACCATGAGGAATTCGGCGTTTATCTGCTTGGTAACATCTTCCTTGATCTTTAGTGCTCAATTTGGCTTACTCCCTCTCAACTTTTGCTTAATAGATTTGGCATCAGGGTACAAAGGGATTTGGTGCTGTATAATGTTAGGGTTTATGCCAAGCATATCTTTGTAGTGTTGGAGGTAAAACTGTTAAGATCATTATTTTTCTAAACGATTTTTAGTAAAAAATTAACTAGACGGGCAAACGCCGAAACGGGCTCCAGATAAAACTTTTGACATCAAATGATCAAAATTAAAATCCGTGCAACCAAAGTTAATTTAGAAGAATATCTTTTTACCGATCGATTCTTCAACTGCGATTTGATTTTGAGTTAAAGTTCCCGTCAGACCTTCTACTGTATTCTCTTATGCGATTCTCGAAGGTAGTGTGGGCTACAATCTATTGAGAACTTATATCGGTAGAACCTGGTTAGCTTTAATATTGAAGATAAGTTATGAATATGGTTCAGCTTACCTGCACTTATAGGGTTACAGTAGGGACCCGCAGAGTAATTAGGAATTAGACTTCTAGTGAAACAAATATACGTATTTAGCAGTTTTCACAATTAAGCAAATCTCATAGCGGTATCTGCAATTATGAAAACCTTACAGTGGTTTTTAGAATTTTCATAAAATACTAAATTATATTTCACACCACTAAAGAACTATAATTGCACTATGATCCACAATATCAAGATCATCTTGCATTGAGCTCCTGTTATTAAATACTTAACATTTCTCGCCATGTTAAGATTCTAGATACCCGCCAATTAAATTTAATTACTGATAATTTAATTTAATCAGCATCTTAAATTTTTTTAAACCCTTCCACTTAACTTATTTGACCACCGGATAATTAAATCCACTTGTAGGGTTTGGCTAGGTCAAAACTTATAAGTTTCTTTAATGGGGTATCGTCAATTCTAATTTTTTGAGATATGAATTTCGTCAAAAATTAATATTCACCATATAAATAATACCGCTATCCAATTCATCGGGAATATAGACCCATATAAGATTGCACCCTCTAGTGAATAAAAAAAACGAATATTAAGTATACGCAAATCAATAATTATTTTTGAATTAAGAGTATAAGCACTATTCATAATAATCTTGGGGTGTGAATTAATTTATATAACTAGTGTAAAATTAATTACCGCAATGTATCCCGTTCAATACATACAAAGTGTACTAGCAAAGAGAGTCGGAACAATAGACAACGCTATTATCTGTTCACCATAACCAAGACTGGCTACTAAAACTCCGTACTACAATCGTAACGATGGTATGCCCATTTCTATCTAAACTGTGAACATAAAACTTATATTCTGCAAGAATATAAAATCTGATCTAATGTGTGTAAGCTGTACTCTACACACCAGATTAAATACTGTACAAAATAAATGACATCCATACATAATATTAAAGAAATGATATACATACATTACTCATTACGAAGTTCCTAAGACAAACAGTATCCTTGGCTGCTTTAGAAGTTGCCACGTACTCGGCCTCCATGGTGGAATCAGTAACGCATGACTGCTTAATACTGCTCCAACTTATAACTTCACCTCCTAAGGTAAACACATATCCTGAGGTAGACTTACAAAAATTCTTGTCAGACTGAAAATCTGAGTCTGTGTACCCCAAAGGTACTAGACCGTCTGCCTGGTAAACCAACATATAATTCTTAGTCATTTTCAGGTACTTGATTATATTCTTTTCCATAGTCCAACGCTCCTGCCCTAGGTTAGATAGATATCTGCTAACCATGCCAATAGCAAAGAAGATGTGCGATCTAGTGCAAAGCATAACATACATGAGGCTTCCTAGTGTCGAAGCATAAGGAACCACCTTCATCTTCTCTATCTCATCAGGTGTCCTAGGACACTGATTCTTGGATAGAGTGATTTCATGTCTCAAAAGTAAAAACCCTTTCTTAGAATCTTGGATGCTAAAACGAGCAAAGATATCATCGATATACTTTACTTGTGATAAACCCAACATCCTTTATTTCTTTTCTCACACAAGCTTGATTCCAAGGATGTGACTAGTTTCTCCTAAGTCCTTCATATCGAACTGCCCAGATAACCATACGTTAATCATAAATAATGCTCCCACATCGTTTTCGATTAGCAAGATATCGTCGACATAAAAACTAGGAAGATCACCACGCTTTCTCCACGCTACTTGTATACACAAGACTCATTCGGACTCTGATCAAAATCATAAAATTTTATGGCTTGATCAAATCGAGTGTTCTAAGACCTCGATGCCTGCTTAAATCCATAAATAGATCTCTTAAGCTTGCACAACATGTGCTCCTGGCCCATCGCAATGAATTCGTCTTGTTGTATCATATAGATACACTCGTCAAGACTTCTGTTAAGAAAAGCTATCTTAACATCCATTTGTCAGATTTTGTAATCAAAATGAGCACAATGGATGAGAGAATTCTGATAGACTTAAGCATGGCTACCGACAAAAAGATTTCTTCATAATCAATCCCTTCTTTTTGAGTGCACCATTTAGTAACAAGCCTAGTTTTGAAAGTTTTAACCTTTTCGTCTTCTCTTCTCTTCTTTTTGTAGATTCACTTGCATCGAATGAATTTTATCCCTTCGGGTGGCTCTATAAGTTTTCAGACCTGATTAGAATAGATAGATTCTATTTTTAAATTCATAACCCTTTACCAAATATCTGTATTTTTTTTCTAAAGTGCTTCATTGTAGTTACAGGGTTCAGTATCTAGTTCTTCTGGGATCTTGTCAAAAGACTCTTTTAAGAACATATATCGACCAGATTGATGAACAATCCTCCCACTACGATGAGGCACTACCTGTGTCTATGTACTAGTAATAACACGCTGTGCAGAATCTTAACTCAGTGCATCAATACCCTGTTTATGATTGGCGCCTATCCCGATAATCCTCTAACTACGACGAGATAATAAAATATCAGTGACTTATGGTTCCTCTTTCGTTCTATTGGTATTTTCTCTCAGTTATTCCAGAATAATATTACTTTTTGGCATGTGGTCAATAATATAATTCTTTTTCAAAAATTGAGCACTAGTGCTAATAATGACCTTCTGATCCTTAAGATTATAAGATCACCTTTCGTTCCCTTGGGAAACCCCACAAAGAAAAAGACTTTTGTATTAGGTTCTAACTTATTCGGGTTCCCTTTTAGCACATGCGCTGGACACCCCCAAATCTGATTGTGTTTCAAACTAGACTTACGGCCGATCCACAATTCTATGAGAGTAGAAGGTACTGACTTAGAAGGTATAAAGTTCATAATGTAAGCTGTTGTCTCTAATTCGAGTTCTCAAAACGAATTGAGTAAACTTGAATAACTCATCATGGGCCTTACCATCTCTATAAGAGTCTTATTTATTCTTTTTGCTATACCATTCTGCTGTGGAATGCTAGGTGCAGTCAACTGAGTTATAATTCTTTCTGATGACAGGTAATCCCTAAGCTCTCCAAAGAGGTATTTTTCACCACGGTCGAATCGTAGTGATTTGATACTTTTACCCAAACACTTTTCTGCCTCTGCCTTGAATTCTTTAAAATTTTCAAAGTATTTAGACTTACGGTGTATCAGTTAAATGTATCCATACTTTGAGTAGTCATCAATAAAACTGACGAAGTACTCAAAGCCACCTCTAACCTGGATTGTTACAAGACCACATGCATCAGAGTGAATCAATTCCAACGGTTCTTTAGCTCTATAGCCTTTGGTCGAAAAGGACCTCTTAGTCATCTTACCCTTTGAGCAAGATTCATAGACTGAAAGTGTCCCCACTTCCAATGAACTCAAAGGTCCACCTTCTATCATTCTATTTATCTTTTTTAGATTAATATAATCTAAGCATAACTGTCAAAGAAACGTTTGATTCATTAAATAAGGAAACTTTATCTTATATGGTTAATTAGATGTGTTATTCAATTTAGTTAGTTGCAGTGTAGGAGAGATTAAAATAATAACATAAAGATCATCTACCAATATACTAAAATAGATAATCCGTTTGTTACCCTTAATAACGATAGAATTACTAAAATAAACCAAATATTCATTTTTAACTAATCTAAAAACGAAAACTAAGTTTCTTCTAATGAAAGGTACATAAAGACAATATCTCAATATTAAAACTCATTTTGTAATAAAATTGAGAGTGACATCTCCCACTGCAACTGCAGTTACCTTTGTATTATTGTCCATATACATGTTAATCTCCATATCACTAAATTGTCGAGTTTTCTAGAACCCCTACAACGAATTACAAATATTATTAGTGGCTTCTATATCTTCGCATTAGGTACCGATAGATAACACCACTAAATATGTTTTTACAACTAGTGAGCTGCAATTACCCTGTTTGTTCAGCTTGCTGAGATAAACTGAATATAGCTTTTTCTAGTGTCGTGTTTAGTTGCAGTAAAAATATATGTCTTTCGGCTTTCTCACACCATTCAGTGGCTGTGGCGTCGAGATTTTGAGATTTTGAAAATGTTTAAAAATATGGGATTCAAAAGATATTTAGAAAATATTTTAACACCTTGAAAGTCAATAAAAGAAAGTGGAGGTAAAGAGAGAAAATTCAAAATCATTTATGAAAAAATACATAGCATATGTATATAGAATGCCAAAGCAAAGCAAATAAAAAAATAAAATCCTAAGTTATATGGCATGCAATTCTAACTAAAGGATACGTTGAGCACATTCTCATGCAATGATAATACCAAGTTTGATTCAAAGAATGAAAAACATGCTAACATAACTAAAATTACCAAAATATAATTTGCTAACAAGAGATAAACTAAACTATTCTAATTATGATTTTAAAGAAAATAACTAAGACATGTATGTTATCAAAATAAACTAAATTATGATGAACTTTTAATAGAAAAAATACAAAATATAGAATAAAAAATACATAAAAAAAGAAAATCTTACATTAAAAGAAAGCATACTAAGAAAGAAATTAAAAAAATTAGGGTTTCATGACAAAGAGAATTTAAAAGTTTAAAGAAAATAAAGAAAATATTTACCAAAAAAAATTTATGCTAAAATGAAAGAGTTAGAAAATGCTTATTGAACTAATGAAAAAAAAATCTAATTATTTGCATTTTATATTTTTAAAAATAACAAAAGGAAAGAAAAATAAAAAAATGAAATGAACAAGTAAGTTTCAATTATTATTAAATGAGAAAATTACACTGCCATTAAAGGTGAAAACTAACTTAAAAGATTTTTTTTGTAATTTTTTTTGTGATTTTTTTGAGTTTAACAAAAATAAATAAATAAATAAGTACTATAAAAAGAAAATAAGGCTATAGAAAAAAAAGAAAAGAAATAGAACATTAAAAAAAATAAAATTACATTTCAAGAAAAAGAAAATAAAACTACATTAAGAAAAATAAAATAAAATATTAGAAAGAAAAATTACACTATTATTAAAAAAATAAAATATATCTATTAAAAGAATATTAAACTAATGCTTAAAAAAAGGATCATTAAATTAATATTAAGAAAAAAAAAGAACTAAAAGCTAATAAACGAATTTTAAACTAATAATAAAGAAAAAAAGAGAGAAAATAAGCACAATTATTTAATTAGAAGATATAAATGTAATATTAAAAAATACATTCACATAATGTAAGTGTCTTGATTATAATAATTAATAATATTAATAAGTTGTAATTGCCAAAAAAGAATGTTGGCACTAATTAATGAATAAAAATGAAAATGCCAATGTACTAAGTGTGAAATGTGAGGAAATTAACAACTAAGGAAGTAAATGAAAATGAAAGGAATATGCAAATAAAAATTGAATTTAACTCGATCACTTCAGAAGAGAGGGAATGGAGTTAGAAGAATAGGAGATTCAAGCAAAGTACATGGATCACTAAGGAATTCTCAAGTCGAGAAGTTGTGATGGGCAATTCGATCCTCGGATGACGATCCAAGCTAGGGTTTCAGAACTTCGGTATCGAGGGTTCGACTCTCGACACTTCGGTAGGGTTTCAGCATCGGGGTTCGGGATTGCTCGACGACTTTACAGAGCTTCTCTCACTAAACTTCTCTCTAATTTTCTATCCTGAAAATGTACCATGGGGTACGGTATTTATAGAATTCTTCAACCAATAAGATGCTAACACGTTTTGGGACACGTCAGGGTTTTTCAAGGTAGCGGTCGCCGCATCACGAGTTGGCAGTTGCTACTTCAGAAGTGTTTTCAGAAGCTTCTTATGGCGGTCGCCACTATGCAAGTTGGCGATCGTCAGGTTTGAGTTGGCGGTCGCTGGGTATGGACATGGCGGTCGCCACAAAAATGTGAAGCTTCCAAGAGATTTTATTAGCGGTCGCCACAATGGAGTTGGTGACCTCATGGTTTAATGCAGCGGTTCAATGATGATTTCACTGGTTTGAATGTTTTAGTAATTAGGTTCAAATACTCAGCTTGGATAATTTTTCGAGGATCGTACTGAGGCATCATTTCAGCTATTTTCATCTTGGATACACCTAAGATTAGGCAGGATAAAACTGTGGTGTCTACAGTGGCCCACTAGTTACGTTTGAAATCGTACCACCCTGTTTCTGAATCTTTTTCTTCTTCATGTTGAAGGCAAAACTGCTAAGATCAGTATTTTTGCAAATGATTATCTAAAAAAAATTAACTGGACAGGCAAATGCCAAAACGAATTTCAGATAAAATTTTTGATGACGAACGATCAAAATAAAACTCGTGCACCTAAAGTTAGTTTAAATAAATACCTTTTTACCGATCGAATCTTTAACTACGATTTAAATTCGAGTTGAAGCTCATGCAAGATCTTCTACTGTATTTTTTTATGCGATTCTCGAATATAGTGTGGGTTATAATTCTTCGAGAACTCGCACAGGTAGAACCAGAACAGTTTTAGTTTTAGAAGACAAGTTATGAAACTAGTTCAGCCTACCCGCATATTTATAGGGCTATAGCAGGGACCTGAAGAGTAATTATGAGTAAAACTTTCAGTAGAACACAGACACGTATCAGCAGCTTTTGCAATTAAGCAAACCTTATAGCAGTATCTCTAATTATGAAAAACTAGCAGCGATTTTTGTAATTTCTATAAAATACTGAATTATAGTTCACACCATTAAAGAACTATAATTGCACTCTGACCCATAATCTCAAGACCATATTGCATTGAGCTCCTGTTATTAAATGCTTACAATTTTTTCCCGCGTTAAGATTCATGATACCCGCCAATTAAATTTAATTACTGACAATTTAATTTAATCGGCATCTTGGTATGACTTAATCTCTTTCACTTAACTTATTTGACCGCCGGATAGTTAAATCCACCTGTAAGGTTTGACCTAACCAAAACTTATAAACTTCTTTAAGGGGGTATCGTCAATCCCGATCTTTCGGAACGTAAATTCTGTCAATAATTAATATTTACAATATAAATAATACCTCCATCTAACTCATCAGAAATATAGATCCATATAAGATCACACTCTCTAATGAATAAAAACAGCGAATATTAAATATATACAAATCAATAATTATTTCAGGATTAAAAGGATAAGTACTTTTCATAATAATCTTAGAGTGTAAATTAATTTATATAGTCAGTATAAAATTAATTACTCAAAATATCCCATTCAATACACATAAAGTGTACTAGCACAGAGAGTCGGAACAATAAACGACACTATTATCTGTTTTTCGTAATCAAGACAGGTTTACTAAAACTCTGTACTACTGTCGTACTGATGGTATGCCTATTTCCTTCTAAACAATGAACATAAAACTTATATTCTGCAAAAATCTAAAATCTTATCTTCTGTGTGGAAGCCGTACTTTACATACCAGATTAAATACTATACAGAATATCGGACATCCATGTATAACATTAAAGAAATGATATACATATATCGCTCATAAAAATTCTCATAAAATAAAAAATTAATTTAATTAAAATAAAATTAAATACTAAAAATAGTTTTCAGTATATCAACCCTAACAATCTCCCACTTATATTCAAAATCATACTGTCATACATCTGACACCCATGCCCTTTACATGACTATCAAAAATCTTAGCCGGTAAGCTCTTTATAAATGATTTGTAAAGTTGTCTCTGATGTAAGCTTTATATCTGCTTGGTAAATCAACATATAATCTTTAGTCATTTTCAGGTATTTAATTATATAATCTTTACCGCAGTTCAGTACTCCTGCCCTAGATTAGACTGATATCTGTTGTCTATGCTAACAACAAAGCAGATATAGGGTTTAGTGCAAAGTATAGCATACATGAGGCTTTCTACTACCAAAGCATAAGAAACTGCTTTCATCTTCTCTATCTCATCAAGTGTCCTAGGACACTGATCATTGGATAGAGTGATTCCATGCCTGAAAGGGAAAAACTCTTTCTTAGAATCCTACATGTCAAAACGAGTAAGGATATCATCGATATACTTTACTTGTGATAAGCCTAACATTCTTTGTTTCCGATCTCGCACAAGCTTGATCATAAGAATGTGACTGGCTTCTCTCAAATCCTTCATATCGAACAGCCCAGATAACAGTACTTTAACCGTAGATAATGCTCATATATAGTTTCCAATAAGCAAGATATTATCTACATAAAGTACTAGGAAAATCGCCACGCTTCAGCCACGCTTCTTGTATACACAGGACTCATCTGAACTCCGATCAAAATCATATGATTTAATGGCTTGATCAAGCCGAGTGTTCCAAGACCTCGATGCCTGCTTAAGTCCATAAATGGATCTCTTAAGCTTGCACAGTATGTGCTTCTGGCCCTTTGCAATGAACATGTCTAGTTGTATCACATAGATACGCTCATTAAGACTTTCATTAAGGAAAGTTGTTTTGACGTCCATTTGTCAGATTTCGTAATCAAAAGTCAGCGGCAATGGATAAGAGAATTCGGATAGACTTAAGCATGGCTACCGGTAAAAAGGTTTCCTCATAATCGATCCATTCTTTCTAAATGAACCCCTTAGTAACAAGCCTAGTTTTGAAGGTTTCAATCTTTCCGTCTGCTCTTCTCTTTCTCTTGTAGATTAACTTGCATCGAATGGATTTCATCCCCTCTGGTGGTTCTACAAGTTCTCAGACCTAATTAGAATACATAGATTCTATATCTGAATTCATTGCCTTTTGTCAAAGATCTGCATATTTGTCTAGAAGTGCTTCATTGTAGTTATAGGGCTCGGTATCTAGTTCTGCCGGGATCCTATCAAAAGACTCTCCCAAGAACAAATACTGATCAGGTTGATGAACAACTCTCTCACTACGACGAGGCACTACCTGTGTTTATGTACTAGTAGTAACACGCTGTGCAGAATCAGAACCCGATTCATCATCACCCTGTTCTTGATTTATACCTGTCTCGATAATTCTCCCACTACAACGAAGTAATTGGATATCAGTTACTTATTTTTCCATTCTATTAGTATTTTCTCTCAGTTCTTCCACAACAATATTGGTTTTAGGCATGTGATCTATAATATAATCATCTTTCAAGAATCTGGCATTGGTACTAACAATGACCTTCTGATCCTTAGGATTATAAAGCAGACTACCATTCATTCCCTTGAGATACCTTACAAAGAAACAGACTTTCGTCATCGGTTCTAACTTACCTGCATTCCCTTCTGGCACATGTGCTGGACACTCCCAAATTCGAATGTATTTCAGACTAGGCTTACGCCAGGTTTGTAATTCTGTAGGAGTAGAAGGTACTGACTTAGATGGTATCAAGTTCAGAATGTAAGCCGCTGTCTCTAAAGCAAGTCCCCAAAGCGAATATGGTAAACCAGAATAACTCATCATTGACCTTACCATCTCCATAAGAGTCCTATTCCTTCTTTCTGCTACACTATTCTGCTGCGGAGTGCCAGGTGCGGTCAACTAGGATGTAATCTCCTATGATGACAAGTAGTCCTTAAATTTACCAAAGAGGTATTCCTTACCACGGTCGGATCGTAGTGATTTGATACTTTTATCCTGACGCTTCTCTGCCTCCGCCTTGAATTTTTTGAATTTCTCAAAGCATTCAGACTTACGGTGTATCAGGTAAATGTATCCATACCTTGAGTAGTCATCAATGAAATTGATGAAGTACTCAAAGCCACTTCTAGGTCGAATTTTCATAGGACTACACACATCAGAATGAACTAGCTCCAACGGTTCTTTAGCTCTATAGCCTTTGACCGAAAAGAGCCTCTTGGTCATCTTACCCTCTAAGCAAGATCACGGACTGGAAGTGCCTCCCTCCACTTCCAATGAACTCAAAGGTTTATCTGCTACCAGTCTGTTTATTATTTTTAGATTAATATGACTTAAGTATAAGTGCCAAAGAAACGTTTGGTTCATTAAAAAAGAAAACTTTCTCTTATATAGTAAATTAGATGTGTTATTTATTTTTGCCAGAACAGATAACCCGTTTATTATCCTTAATAACCGTAGCGTTATTAAAATAAATCAAATATTCGTCTTTAGCCAATTTAGAAATGAAAACTAAGTTTCTTTTAATGACAGGTACATAAATACAATCTCTCAATATTAAAATCCGATCTCTACCAAAACTGAGAGTGACATCTCCTACTGTAACTGCTGTTACCTTTGTATTATAACCCATATGTTGGTATGTCTTTCCATCACTAAGTTGTCAAATTTTTTGGAACCCCTGCAATGAATTATAGACATGATTAGTGGCTCTCGTATCTACACACCAGGTACCAGTAGATAACACCGCCAAACATGTTTCTACAACCAGTGAACAGAAATTACCCTGTTTGTTTTGCCTTCTGGGAAATACTAAGCATAGCTTTTTTCAGTGCTGGGTCTAATTGCAGTGAAAACATCTGTCTTTTAACCTTTTCACACCAGTCTGTGGCTCACTAACTTCCCTAAAAATCGTGTCTCTCTATTTTTGAACATTTTTCTTCTTCATACCTTTCGGCCCAGAAGAAGAATATTTTTCAGAAACAAACATATTTCTTAGTATTGAAAAATACCATTTGTAGTTAAAACTATATCTAAGTTACATTTCTAGTCAACAAAATTCAGACTCGTTAGTTTATTTTCTTTGAGTATTAAAGCGAGTGGGTTGAAAGTCATTTTAATACTGAGAATCATATAATTAAAAAAATCATTAATTATGTTGAAAAAAATTTTAAATTTATTTTAATTTTGTTCTCTTTACCATTTTAAAATTAATTGCCAGCAGTCTGATAACTTGAGAATAGCATGTCTCGATGGGAGGACGTTTACTATCATTCATAAGACTAGACAGGCCGATTCTTTTTAATTTTACTATCTAGGCAACTGACCCTACCAAGTAAAATTAAATAGCTGACATAGTTTCATTCTAATATATAATAGCAGTGATTCAAATGGAGAGAATATTATTATATACAGCTAAGTGTTAACCATCACCTAATTCTAAATTAATTGCTTCGCAATAAACCATTCAGATGGAGAAGTAATCCACACTAATAATTATCCAGAATTATCTCTAAAGGAGGATTGTACTGGCGATACCGTAATTAATCTGTCCATTGGGGAGGAACGCCTTACTGCCGACATGCAGTGTTTAATTGCATAACTTACAAACTGGTGATAGAGACCGCGAGATTTATCTGTGAATAAATTCTCTCTTCCACTTAGATTTTTAAAATATTTTTTAGGGTTATAAAAAT
>JAOTRH010049176.1:0-19505 GCA_034768845.1 Heliamphora exappendiculata | reverse complement strand
CTGTTTACGAATAAAATTTTATAACACCCTCGTCCAAATTTAGTTCCGTCTCTTCTCTTACCGAAAATATGAAGGAATAAAATAAGCAGCTATCAAGTCCTTACAACTTTTCCCTCTTTTAGGAATTTCGTCCCCGAAATTCGTCTCACGTCACACCAAACTTTCAGTTAATCTTAATGCCTGCCCCCATAATTCTTTATTCGTGTGCTCTACATAGTATCGGTCTTAATTCCATCATGAACAGCTACGTCTAAAATAACAGATCGTTACACCGGATTGTAATAAGAACGCTAACACACCTTTATCTCCCAAAGGTGGTACCTTAACATCAGGCTAAACTTCTTTTTGGGAATGTATTCTGAAAAATCTTGCTTTTTATGTATTTTATTCTGGATTCCTAGCATATTAATAAGAAATATTTGAGATGGTTTTGCATTTATAGTTTCATATTTATATTTGTGATGTATGAATGTATAGTTCGTATATTCTATCTAGTATTTGACTCGGTGCGTGCTGCACGGAAGATCAGGTCAAAGGTTCTGACATATTATATAGGTAGGCTCACAATCGCAATGGAACCGGACATTCCATTGGTACGATTGTAGTACATCGTTATAGTAGATGGTCTTGGCTAGGTCGAACGGATCGAATTCAGGTTTTGGAAATTCAATGTTCGAGCTCGATGTGTTAGTACATTTGGAGTGTATTGAGCGGGATCAACGGGATGATCGGTTCTATACTGACTTTATGAATTGATCCACATCCCGTATTATCATGTATTGCACGAACTCTTAATCCCGAAGTGATTGATTAATTGTGTTCAGATAATATACAGTACTTTGAGTCGTCAATGGTTGAGATTTCCTCCATGAGATCAACAATACTGATGAGTTGGGTACTGGTATTATTTGTCCGATGATTGATAATCAGCTGACGAAAATCACATCCGATTCAGGTTGAGGAGTTCCCCCTCGTGTGCTTTGCTTATAGGTTTGATTATGCAAAACCTGTACAATGGATCTTCGGATTCGGCATATCAAAAGGTTAAGCGGTGCGGTTGCGAAGAGAATAGGATAATTAAATTCGGTTGTCAGTAACCTAATTTATTTATCGGCAATCCATATCTTAAACGTGGGGAGAATTCGGTGCATTTGATAATTGGAAACTCAAGACATAATTTGAGTTAGGGCTGGGAGTTCAGTCAGGACTTTTAGTGGAATAAGTTCTGGTTCGTGCGGGAAAGGATCTAGCTTGGGGAGAGAGTTAGGGATATCTGGTTTTCTCATACGGTTAGCGTCCTATACTTTCTCGTGATCCCTCACGTAACCCATTATACGCACGAATATTTTTTCTTGTTGGTTTCGATAATTATTTAATTTAATTTGAATGCCGGTATTGCCGCCGGAGACATTCGGGAATTAAATTAAATTAATGATGGGCAATTTTGGTTTTTGGTACACCTAAGGATTACTCCCTAAGTGGTCGGCCCTAGGAGATGATGGGTTTGATTATTTATGTTAAGTATATATCATCATATCCTTTTAAGAAAGAAAGAATATATACTTCATATAATATATTCTTGTTTATTAAAAAGGAGGCTTATTTTTATAAAACCCTAACCCTAATACTCCCCCCACAGCCGCCGCCCCCTCTCCTCTTAGGCAATTAATTTTGCCTTTTGAAGATTATTGTGTGAGAAGAAACCAAAAGGAGGAAGAACACTTCGATCGAAATCGGTGCTCACACATCATGATCGTCGTAGTGCGTCCGAGATATACGTGAGAAGGTTGCAAGGTCATCTTCAACATATTCGGGACTTCTTGAAACTTTTCGACAAGTTTCATAAAAGTATTATACTATTAAGATTAATATAGTTATCAGTTTTCATGAAAAATGCATACGTTATTTTTTACGGTCACGGCGTCGGTTCAAAATTTTGTTTCCACTTCAACACTTCTAAACACCAATATTTCACAAATGTTAAAATCACCCATTTGTCATCGAACCGATCGCAAAGTTGTACTCATACTAGGCTTGATCTATCCAAAACGGTTCTTCGTTCAACACAACATCAATTCTTACCTATAATCAACACCAGAACTAGAGTCAACCACTCCTTCATCGATCATCAACTATCGCCTCCATGACTACTATTTCACGTCTTATACACGTTCCCAAAGACTAAACATTCTCAACCACAGCATTATGCATCATAAGTTTTACCACGATAAAGATCCTCCCATCTTCGTCGTATTATGATCTAACTCATTGTTAAACTCTAATGTATATCGAGGACTGTTCCTCTAACTCAAACACATATTGCCAAATTTAGACATTGTTTACAAGGGTTTCATGTGTTACCCCAAACCGCCCATGCCCATACGGCCAACTAACTACCACAAACTTAAAATTGTATCACTACTTGTACTACATCACTTTAGTCCTTCAACCATCGAAATGAAATCAACATTGCCACCTGAACTTCGTGAGCCAGTAGAATTGAGCGCTCCACGTGAGTTAAAAGTCCCATACAAATCGAATCACATTCATACACACACCCGTCGGTCTTTCAAGTCTACCACGCCTCAGATTATACCATTTGTAACCTTCCGTGCTTGCATGGCCCCCACTAATTGTCACTATCATATGCATTCGCATCTTTCCTTCAAACGGTCGAACCACTCTTTGCACTTTAAAATTTGCTAGTAATCCAAAGTCCCATATTGAACACAAATTCAGACCCTATAAGATATCCAAAAAAAACACACCACGTGAATATCCTAGCCTCAAGGTTCTAACAAACTTCCCACCCTGTTGGGAGCAAGAGCCACAACCGTACCTATATAACCCAGAACAAGCTGCATATAACGGTTAACAATTTGCAGTGGATCATTATAGATAGAACTCTACGTCTCAGCACTAATTTCCTTATCCACAAAGACAAACACTCCTATTCTACCAACTCAATCTTAGAGTGAATGCAACTCTACACACTTATATCCACCCTAAAGAGAAAACAGACTCCATCCATAAAGCTCACAAGGAACTCAGTCTTCCAATCACCTAATTCGGCAGCACCCATGCCTTAGATACACATTCAAGGATTACAACACGAACACCAATCCACTGAGACTTCTATCTTCCCTAGACAGCTATAAACCATGGCCCAACCTCAACACACTCCGGATACCTACCAACACTTGGTCTTCACAAAATCCTATAATTCTCTTCTTGAGGTCACATAGCCCATAACCACACAACTACCGTTAGCCCCAATCATGATACCTAGGTCATCAACTGCACTTAAGCTCTTAACTCTCAGACCTCATTTGCACATGCAGAAATATCGTCAATTCTCATACCTCGTACCATACGTCCCACATAACTACAAATTGATCACCCATCATACACTGCGACACAATGCCAACATTCCCATCACGCTAAAACCTCACTTCATAAGGTTATACTTCGCTAACCTAACTTTCACTAGGCAAATCACAGCCTCAAACCCACTGTCCAAGCAACTTTACACGGGAAACGCAAGGCACCCAAACAGAGAAAATTTACTCATGAGTTTCTTTATTCAAAGTTACTAATAACTTCCACGATCACGCTGACACTTCCTGTAGTCTCATTTCCAGGTATGCATCTATTTATTACAGACATCTTAATGCACCAGTTCTTGCCTATTACCCCAGGTCATCCAAACCACACGGTACACTTACTAAACTTTATTACTCCACACTTCATTTTCCTTGAGCAAACAACAACATACCCTTCTGTGAACCTATGGTTGGATACAAGAAATCTCCAGATATATCATACTCAAAACACACCATCTTAGAACTAGGCCAACCACACCATCGAACCCTTCTACATTCTTTTTAAACCTCATATCTTCGACATGTTTCCAAACACGGTCTCCTAATTATGAGGGTAACAACTAAACCATGGTCCTGCATTCTCATAGAAATCTCACAGAACTGATATTCGAGAATCTCATCACGTAAATAACCCAATCGCTAAACTTCCTTAGGAATCTCACTCAATGAGAACTAAAGCTATCGACATTCCATACAAACCAAACGACATCTTTAGAGACATCACCCAGACGCTCGAGTTTACGGGTTAAAACAAACGGGTTCTCCAAGGAACCACGGGCAAACGGGCCCACACTCACATGTCCTAACATTTAATTCTCACCAAGGAAGGATAATCATGCTATTCAACCACCCACAAAACATTTCTCCCACTAGGAAGACAATGAATCGACTTTAGGCTCTTGCTCCACGTCACTGCCTCTTAGGACCACCATTACACACTCGGTTTGAAAGAATGTTAATCACTAGTCTTGTAAAGACATCAGACATCATCATACAAACATTGTTAGCCACCCTTTACGATGAGTATATCTCTCGTCGCGCTAGGTCTTCACACTTAGATCTTTACCCAAGCACATTAACTATCGCCTATTCCTTCACTTCTTAACGAGGCTTCACACGCGTCCACAAGACTCTCACCAGTTAATCACCAAGGATAATGCCACATATATTCACAGCACATTAGCACATCTACTTACGGGTCACATCATACTAACAAGCAAACAAGTAGAAAAACTATGCTACAGTCTTAAGCTCATAACTCCAGTACATCCATCAAAAATTGTAAAACGTTTAACTAGAAACACTTATCTCTTTCGTTACCATACGCGGACCACCAACACATAGCTGCCTAATCATGAAAGCAACTACACATCACACGAACAAACGATCCTCGCTCACCAACTTTAAACCCAAGACACCACCCTATCGCCCGCCTCGTAAGGGTAACACAACACCACCGCACCCAAACTTCAAGCCGAATATAGACCACTACCATCATCCTCATAAGGGATCTCTTCCTATCAATATGTCGTCTTAAAATGATCAAGCCAGTCACACAAACAACGCCTATCACCTGTCCCATAAGCCTCGTACACTCACATTCACATTTACCATACACCATACATTCCACATAACCTCCTACTCTTGAGAATGAAGACCCAAGTCACAAAACTCTTCTCCATGAAACTTCCCAAACGACCTCGAACCTTCATTTACCACATCACAACTACCATCGATATACATCTTCTCTTACGTACACGCACATCACTCGACAACCAACCTATTGATAACATCTTCAATTCACATACTCCTTCCACATACGCTTTTAACTTTTTATCAAGAAACACAACTCAGCATCACGCTATAAAATACTAGGGTAATCAATTGGACCTTCAAAATCACAAAATACCAAGGTGGTTATCAACAAGACCCCCCTGGGTAAGGGATATTCCCAATCACATGTGTAAGCAAAAACTTTCTAACATACTTTAGGCCTGAGATTATTATGCTCCCGTCCACTATGTTCCCGTCCATTATCCTTCCGTCCATACCCAATCTCGGGGTACACGGCTCATGACACAGCACGACTTAAGACATAGCACAGCTGATGACGTACATAATCCTCAACGCGCCTAAAACCACACCTCATATTCATCCATAACAAACAACCTCCTAGGGATTTCAAACAATCTACCATACTTGTTCGTCAAACTATTGGTAGCTCATCACATAGCGAAGAACTAACGACGGTCACCCTCCCCACTCTCCTAGGTACATCACACTCCAAACAATCAATGTTCATCTCACGAGTTTACACCCACCATAATTACTAACCACCGGGTCACGCTTCCACAACCTACACCACCATCCAAACCATAACTCACCTTAGCCCCATGGGCTTAACGTTTACAACAAGAGTACCACAACACCCCACTAGATTAAACTCAACTTAACTTCCTAATGCCAAGCTATACACTACCCAACACCTAGTCACATCGCATCAGCACATATTCACATATTGAGGGAAAGCCCCAGAGCAACGCGACAATCTGAGCAACTAATTCAGATTTCTAATAGAAAGAACGTCGGCTAAACGCATTTCTATTTCGAACCCCAAAATAGTTGATCGAACGCTATATAGCATGCCACATCAGCCCAAGATGTAATCCTCCATGCTCACATAAACACAACATGCGCAACACAATTCAATCACAAACTCATACAAGCACATAACTCATGCCATGTAGTGGTGCCTAACCTCGTCAAATAGGTCACATACTATGGTTATGGTTACTTCTCATGACTCCTAAGTATTCGAACCTAGAGCTCTTATACCATTCTGTCACGCCCCGAACCCTTGGGAACCTGTGAACTAATTCCAAACCGACTCTTATAAGAAATTATCCATTGCAACATTTGTTTCATTAACGATTTGAACTCAATTTTTTTTTGAAAGATAATAAAGATTTTCAACAAGTTACTATATCCTCATGCATATTAAATTACAATCAAACTCTTTGGGTTTCCAAGTGTCCATTACAACAATAATATCATTACAGTAATCCATCTCTGATTATATACAAACATGATATAGAACACAAAATCTTTCTTCAAGCCCTTTCTCAAAGCGCATTCCTTGCCCTAGTGTCGCCCCTAGTCCTCAAGACCTATAATGGTTTGGTAAACATACATGAGCCGAAGCTCGCAGGATATAAATTAACCCAGATATAATGCATGATTTGTGAGGTGTGATGAGTGCAACTGAAGTAAAATGCAAATTTTTATCATTTCATTATTTGTCCATGCACACACCCATGCACGCCCATTTATTCCCATTTATTCTTTCATAATTTCACATCATCATTTCATTATTCGACTTTTCACAAAAATCGTATCACATTTTTGTTACTCGATTTATCACAAAACCGCGTCACATCTAATGAACTGGCGTCGGGGAAACTTATAGAAACCCCTCTTTATTAACCAATAGGCTATGGAAATCCATTAGGTAATAGATAGCTCTATAACTCGCCACGGCACAACACCACATTTCGGGGGCTAACCCATGACATGTGGTCCCCATATTGCGCAAGTTTTCGGTCTTTCACCGCGGACCTGCCAGGCCAGCTTAATTCACATCAATCTATACGGTTCATTATTCCTGACACCATCATTTTTCAAAAACCTAGGAGTCCAACCCACAACTGGTTCCTCTCCCCAAATATTTTCTCATAGTACCTTTTTTCAATTTTTACATTTCAGCTTCCCATTTTATTTCCATTCGAGTCTTATTTTAGTATTCAATCCTTTCTTTCGATTCAAACGCCATCATAAATATCAACACATAATTTCTCATAAATCACATTCCATTTATTATCATCATGAAATGCCAATGCATAATTAACTTACACATGACCACGTCATTTGAAACAAACGAAAGGCACCCACCATATGCATATACATGTATATACAAGTTAAAATCCATGTTTCCTTTCTAAAGCTTCAAAATCTTAATGATAACTATATCATGACATAGCCCATAATTATCCATAATCATACTCGTTCTTAAAACTTTAGTAATATGTCGAAAACCCATCTTTATTGCAAAGACAATCAAACGGTATGATATTTACATCCCAACCCAAGTGTAGTAGAGAAAGTATATTCATAGCCCAAGGGATAGGAAATTCGATGAAAAGGTTGAAAATTGATGAAATTATACATTTTCAGAACATTTGGCCAAAATCATGTGAAAATGATTTAGAAAATTTGACATACCCTCACTATTTTAATTATAACTTTTTCTACAAAAAGTATTTTCTTATGAGAGTAGTCTTGTTAGAAAGAGGACTTCCGGTGCTTCGATTTGAGTATAAACACGACCCTATTCAGAGTCCGGATGAAGAAGATATGATAAAAAGAAGTTAGCCCGGCGCAGTCAATCCGCTCAAGCTGACGTCGGGGGCTCAAGCGCCCAACTCTCTGCCAGTTGAGCGCTCGAGCAGACAGGGCTCCACTCGAGTGCGCTATCGCCTAAGAAAACTCCAGATCTGCCCCTGTTTTGAGTTTCTAACTTCAAAACCCTTAATCCTTCATCAAACATGTATCAAATCTCAATTTTCACCACAAAACATTGGATTCAAGTCTCATAAATCCTTTCTATGAAAAGTTTCTCAAAATCCTGGTTTATCATTTCTCAAAAACCCTCATTTCTATTAAACCCAATGCAATACACCCACAAATCTAACAATCTACCCATCAAACATGAAATTGACCCTATTTTTATGCATACAAACAAAATGTCAACCCAAATCTTAACACACATATGAGAAAATCTAGATCTTACATCGGATTTGCTCAAAAGCTTGATATTATTCCAATTTCTCCCTCTTAGGGTTTGGATGTTGAAAGATCTTGCTTTCTTGATACTCTATTTTCCACATCCTTGCTCCAAAGCTTGATTTCTATCTTCGGTGGCTCTCAATCTTGCTTCAACCCTTCAATTTTCTTAATGGAGGGTTAGGATTTTTCATGGAATGGTGGTGGTGTTCTCACCCATGGAGAAGAGAAAAAGAGAATAGAGAAGAGAGAAGGGATGAGAGAGAGAGAGAGAGACGTATGGTGGGTTAGTGAAGCCTCACGTGGGTCATATTTATATATATAAAATCTCTAAATATTTTTCAATCTTCTAGATTGTTCCAATCATTTTCCGATAGCCCACTCGAGCGGACCCCCAACGCTCGAGCGGTGATCGCTGAATCAGAATTCCACGAATTCCCCCCCTCCCCCCTCAAAAAAAAAAAACTCATCCCAAACTTCTAACTTTTGCTCAAATTTTAATACTTTAGTCTTTCCATTAACACACCCATATCAATATAATTTATCACTAGGTACCTCAATTTCACTTTCACACATTATTCATTTTTAACCGTTTACGAATAAAATTTTATAGCACCCTCGTCCAAATTTAGTTCCGTCTTTTCTCTTACTGAAAATATGAAAGAACAAAATAAACAGGTATCAAGTCCTTACATTGCTCCTCCTAAAAGAAAAAAGTGCACCGAAAATCACAACTTATGGAGTGCTATTTTGGTGTCAAACAACTGAAAATGTTTTTTGGATCATGCTCTAACCAAAAAAAATTGCAAATCTGTACAATAAAATAAAATAAATACTTCTAAATATTTAATCGCAAGAATTATGCAACAACTGATTCAATTTCATTCATTTTAATTTGATCTAAGTTGTGGAAAGTTTAAAACAGTTCATACCTAAAACAAATCTAAAACTATAACAAAGTTTAAAAATCAGTTAATACTTGAAAAAAAAAACTAAAATAAAATTGAAGTTCCAAACCCGTACATGAATATTGTTTTGCCAAAAGAGGTTTCCACCAAACTCATTTAATGGAACTAACAATCCTCCCACCAATTTTATTTACCAATGATGACATTGATTTTTCATTTTTAAAGTCTTTTGAAAGCTTGTGGTGGGTTTGGAAGGTCTCATCTTTTCATAATTTTAACATTACGTAACTGAGTAATTTATCGAAACCAATTTGTATATATAATAAATCTTACATGGTTGAAAAATAAAAAAGGCCCATTTAAGAGTGCCTACTGGTACTCCCAACACAATTAAACTCAAACAAAAAACTAAACTATATATGCCAAGCACATTAGATTAAAATTCAAAAAGCTTTCTAAATAGCAATTTGTTGAAAAAAAAAAAACCAGTAAAAGTTGTATTAATACAAAAAAAAGATAACAAAGAAAATGACTGCGTATGCATGATCAAATACAAAAAATATTGGTCTTTACTTCAAGAATACTAAGTTTGTTAAACCAAATTAAAGAAAACTTGCCACTCCTCCGGTCCACTCAAAATGCAATGGCTAGCTTGTAAGTTAAAAAAATGATGAAAAGAAGCAATAGAGATCGGGTTTTCAAAAAAGATGATGGATACAACAAAATCAAGCAAGTTCAGAAAAATCAAATAACCAAATCTGATCTTATGGCTCTTATGGTGGGTCTCAGGAAGGATTCATAATGTATCAAAGTGCAAGTTAACCTGTTGTTTGTATCTAATTTTAGCCGTGCCCTAATATCCACGTGCCTTGATATGCAACAATTTATTATTTTTTTAAAGAAATCTAGACCCCCCATCAAGAGGAACATGTTGAAGTGAAGTGTTCATAACAGGCTCTTCCAAAAATTTGTTTTCTCTTCACATAAGGTCCATCTAATTTAATAAGTGAACTTATAAAAAAACATAGAGCAATTTTCATGTCACATCACAAACTCTGGGTCACGTGAAACACCCAAAAACAACCATACAAACACCCAATCCGATGTTCACTCTCAGATAAAAACACACATGCATTGTATATCATCGCAAACCACTTACAATACATAAGGCTCCAACACCAAAAAGCTTACATTACACAGTTCCAACACCGTAAAAGAACATGTAAACATACATGGTTTAAAGAAACAAAAAGGAAGACTACAAATCTTTCACCCCTTAGGCACCTCCAAATCAATATGTACGACCGGTTCCTAAAAAATATTTAAAATTCCACACCATGAGCCAAACCTCAGCAAAAACTAGACAAGTATGCAATATAAGCAAAACATGCACAGAAAACAATGTGCAGTTTTTTATTCACTTTCAAGACTTTAAAACAATTTTCACAAGCAAACGGGAAAGTAAGGATAAGAACCATTTTTGACTCATAAGAGCCTTGAAAACGATTTGAAAATGATTTTATATCGTGATTCACACGAGTATTAAAAACAATTTGAAATTAGTTTTATCCATCCTGCAATGCATTACATGCAATCCATGTACCTTCTCGGGCTTTCACCGAGGGACCTCAGCCCCAACTAATACATCGTTAGCTAGAGCTAACTTGTACAATCCATGCAACGCATGCTACCCATGCAACTCAACACATGCATCCCACACAATGCAACACATGCCACCCGTGCATGCAATCTGTGTAACATACGCAACGCACGCAACCCGTGCAACACACAACGCACGCACCCCGTGCAACACACATAACACATGTATCTTCTCGGGCTTTCACCGAAGGACCAATATTCGCCCTATCTAATGTATTGTCGACCAGAGTCAACATATATCTTTACAGACTTTCACCGTAGAACCAATATCCGCCATATCTAATGCATCTTTACGAACTCTCACTGAGGCACCAATATTCGCCCCACATATGCAATTTTAAAACCAAATTTTTAACCGGCGCAACACATGCATACATAAAATCTGAGCTTAGATACACCACGACTGCATAAGATCACATATAACCACATAGGACCACATACCCATCCTTCAACATGCAAGAATCAAACTAACCATAATTCTATAAGCACAGAAACACGTATATAACCACGACGTACCACATAACAACGCCACACAATTTTTACAATGTCGGTACATAGACAAGGACATGTGAGAAATTTGGGTACTGTAGCTATGTGAGAAATTTGGTGTGAATTACGGTGCAATCTGGGGGTTTCATTTCACACTGAAATAAGGTGAAATGGAAACTCCAAATCGGTTCAGTGTTCTTTCTGGTATTGATGGCTCAGAAATTGGAATGAAATGGGATGATGATAGCTCCGGTGATGAACAGTCACCGATTATTAGACAGTTCCAAGCAATTCTATCCAGTGTCGACGAATTGATTGAGAAGGAAGAACAATTTGTTAGATCAGGTCTCCAGCCGTTTCTAGAGGAAAGTTATGCAGCCATTAGTGCGAAAATACAATGGTTGCAAGAGCTTATTCCCACAGAGCTCCCGGTGTCTCCCTCTGTTACTGAAATTGGCTCTGTGATAGAGAGCCCAAATCAATTTAGGGTTCTTGAATATATGGATTCAATGATGGATCTGCCTATGGATGATGAGTTACGAACGGTTCCCGTTCTCATTGGGGTCGTCGAACCCACTGGTCATTTTGAGAAGGTGGCTTTGGAGGCGCTGAACCGTGCAAGGAGCGGTCTCAACCCTCTCAGTTTGGGTCGTATTGATGATATTGAAGCTCAGCTTTATGGTGCGCACACAGCGAAGGTAATACATCCTCCAGGTACGAACCTCTTGGAACCCTACGGTATGGATCCGTGTGATAGGGATATGAGGATGGGCAACTCTAATAGGTCTTCTGAGGTGGTTAAGCATAGGCAGGGGTTCGGGTTAGCTCCTATTTTTTCTCCTGTTGTTGAAATGGTGTCTAATCCAGGGAACTGTGGTGGCTTCTATGGCCGTGGCACCCAATCATGAAGAGGTCGGCTGGTTAGAAATCTTAGCAATGTACAATCGGGTAATGACAGAGATGTAGGTGTGCATAAGCCTACACAGGCAGTGTTTGATAAAAAGCCTAACCCGCCGCTAGATAGGAACTGCGCATCATTGTTGACAAGTCGTAGATCCTCTCGTACCTGTCTTGAGTATGTTGCTGTAGGGGACCATGAGTAGGATGCTTCGGTTGAGATTGGTAGTGAGTTGATTGATGATAAAGAATGGGAGTCGTGCCTCGTAGGTTACTTCCTAGATGCTAATTTGGCCTTTGCATTGGTAAGGGCAACTGCCAGGACTTTATGGAGTTCAGATGGTTTAACCGAAGTATTTGGAAATGACAAAGGTTTTTACTTCTTCAAATTTTTGAGTAGGGAGGCTATGGAAAGTGTGTTAGAACGAGGCCCTTGGCACTTCTCAAGTAAGCTCCTTATTCTTAAACGGTGGCGACGTTGCTTAAGGTTAACTAAGGAGGCCATGGCTAAGATTCTGGTGTGGGTCAAGCTCCATGATTTGTCGTTAGAATTTTAGAATTCGCAGTGCTTAAGTAGAATTGCTAGTGTATTGGGAGTGCCGTTGTTCTTGGATCGGGTTATGGAATCTAAACATCGTATTTCCTATGCTCGAGTATGTGTTGAAATAGATGTGGCTATTCCTTTGAAGCATGTGATTATCATTCGATGTGAAGGTGAATCGGTCGGTATACGTGTGGAGTTCCATGGTCATCCCGATATTTGTTCAACTTGTCATGCTTTCGGTCATGATAGTAGCAAGTGCAAATGGACTAATTCGATCCCAGGTGATGACGTATCTATTCTAACAATGGCTAAAGGTGACAACCTTGAGGATCACGGTATTTGGACTCCCATTGGGAAGGGTAGAGGGGTGGTTTTGGATGCCCCTTTCTTGGCAAATTTGGGTACTCCCCCCCCTCAAGATCAATTGTGTGAGGTTACTCAGGAGAAGGGTCCGAGCAAGGAGAAAGTCAGTGTTTGTCATGTTGCGTCTCTTGTTGATAGCTCTCCAAATCCTAGCCAGCATGCCCCTACTTCCACGGCACATGTAGCCTTTGCAGAAAATAGGGTTGTGGAAGAACCTCTTACAGTAGATGATGGCGGTACGGTTTATCCCCCCTCTTCTTTCAAGATAAAATCATGTGGAAAGGGGGGAATAGTAAAAAGAAGAAGAAAAAGAGCTCCGGCTCGACCTAGTACTCCTTTTGCCAATAGCCTGGTGGTGGGCTGTTGTTCGGTGTGTGCTGTGGGTTAGTTTCTTATTTGCCCGCTTTGAGCAGGGTGGGTGCTTTGTTTTGTTATAGGTGGTTTTCTTTCTTGTCTCATGTAATCACCCGAGGAATGCCCCTTGGAATCTTGTAATTCTTTCTTTTCTTTATGTCACAATTAATTACTCAAAAAAATACGATGCCACACAACCCGTTACGACATCTCATGCCACACAACTGTCATTCGCTCACCCAAATGACCCGTCCACTCAATCAAAAAATCAACGATGCAGAAAACTAAAACCTAACTCGGAGGCCAACATTGCTCAAGTGCTCGAGCACTCAACCATCACTCCAGCGGTCCCCTACCGACATACATCGCTGCCACACCACCGCCCGAGCACTCAACCACTGCTCGAGCGGTCATCGCTGGGTGAAAAACTAAACGAAAAATCAAAACTAAACCCCCACACACATAACACGTATACATATACATGCTGTTCTAAATAACAATCAAAGTGGTAAACAACACGTTAAAGATATATAACATAAAAAGAAACAAAATTGGGTCTCACACCCACCCAAAGGTGAACTCCAAACCTCCCACAAAATAGTTCTCACTAAAACCCCGTCTTCAAAACGAACAACAAACTCACACGTTCTGCACCCAACGATGCAAAAACACCACACACACACACACACTCGCGCACCAACACCACGCTAAAACAAACCACGTCATCCCCAAGGACGATAACAAACAACAATCCACCACGACCCACCACAACCAACCGAAACAAAAAACGAATAACACCCCTCTTCATGATTTCAGTCAATAGAACTCCATAATTCTATTGACTAAGAGCCACTAGAGGAGAGCCAGTCACAAACACATCACAACCCAGACCAACACACACCCAACATGGCCAACACAAACCCATTCACGTCCCACGCAAACCCACGACACCCACACGCGCCCAACAGAAACTTACAATTGACCAAAACAACAAAACGCCCCAAGAAACAAGAGACTTGATAAAAAGGGCCAAGAAGGATAAAAAAAACAAAAAAAAAAACCTTTCCTAAACATTCGGCCAAAAACAGGTGAAAAATGGTTAAGAAATTTTGGCATACCCTCACTATTTTGATCATAACTTTTTCTACAAAGAGAAATTTTTATTGTGAGAGAGGTGTCATTGGAAAGAAGACTTCCGTGGCTTCATTTTGAGTACAAGAACGACCTAATTCAGAGTCCGAATGAGGGAGATATGATCAAAGAAAAATGGCCCTGCACAGCCAGTCCGCTCGAGCGAACAGACGGGCGCTCAAGCACCCAAACGCCCGAGAACAGCCCAGATTTTTCCTGTTTTTGAGTTCCAAGCCCAAAACTCTCAAACACTCACTATGATGCTTTAAAACACACATAAACCTACCATTTTGCATATTTTGTATACCCACGGACAAACACGCACTCAAACCATCAAGAACCACCAAGCGAAAAGCCTCAAAACCCAGTTCACCCAACTGAAACAACACAAAACTCCTTTTTAAACCAAAACCTAATTTTTTTTAAACATAAATTTATTTTTCATGCATTTTTAAAGGGTAAAAACACATACAATACATGTAGCACCCTTATAAGATATGAGATTTTAGGATCTTACCACGTTGAGCCAAAAACTCAACGCCTCGATCCACGAGCAAAATTAAACTTTGCCAGAATAAAATTCTATCCAGATGAATGCGTGGCACACCGTGCCAATAACAAAGACCTGCTTTTGGATCATCAAAAATCAAACCCCGTGCCCCCGAGAAGTAAAGAGATAAAAAGAAACTTAGCTTGTAAGTTTTGAAAATATATTTTGAAAATATCTAACGTGAGATATTTATAGGCCATGAAAATATCTTCTTTTTTTTTATGAAATTCGTACTGCAACGGCCAACAACCCCGGAAGCCAAGCCCGCATATATATCTAAACCCGAATATGCATAAAAATGCATACAGACATGCTACAACGAAAATAGTAAACACGGGTCGAAAATTGCCAAAAAAGAAAATGGGTCAGGGCATCACAACTCTACGCTCTTAAAGGAATTTCGTCCCCAAAATTCAGCACAAGTTCAAAAGAAAACAAATTGTCGATCACAATCGACATAAGCATAAGAGATGGTTAGCTAAACCATTCCTACGATATAATCAAACAAGGTCAGGTTTCCTAAACAACGGTTAACTATCTCGAAAGATACGGGATCTACGACTCACCCCAACCTCATATCCTCACTAACCGCTATTTCAACTCAATACACCACCCACGGAGTCCACCACCAACTCTAAACCCATGGTCACAGCCTCGAATACGGCCTCGCCCTCTCCGTGCAAATATCACGTCTATATGAAAGGAAAGACAGAACATAAGATGCAACACATCGCATGAACATAAACACTAAAGCACATATGCATGCTAACACGTAGTCACATAGGTTCATGCTAAACAAACCCCACATGCCGAGGAGAAACGATAAGAATGACGCGTCAATTTGGATAACCTACTGAGATTCCCTACTAGAAATCACATCAGCTAAACGCGTTTCTAACTTGGCTCGCAAGATTTTTTTTGGGTAATTTTTTATTTCTTTAAAACGGCTCAGATATGATTTTGTCTGACCCGAGAAACCCGAAAACCGAACTAGGCTCCCAAGTTTGTTAACCCAAATGCCCAAAGATAAGACTAATCAATCATAAGGTTCAACCTCCATGCTCACATATATATAACATTCAAACATACTCCGCATGCTAACACGTTCATGTTATCGAAGCATCTAAACACATGCAGTCAAGCACACGCAATCAACCTCACACGGTGATGCACCCACTTTCCACGGCTCTTAGGTATTCGAACCTAGAGCTCTAATACCATTCTGTCACGCCCTAAACTCTAGGTCACGTGAAACACCCAAAAATAACCATAGAAACACCCAACCCGATGTCCTATCTTAGATAAAAATATACATGCATTGTATATCATTGCCAACCAACTTACAACACATAAGGCTCCAACGCTAAAAGCTTATATTACACGGTTCCAACATCTTAAAAGAATATGTAAACATACATGGTTCAAAGAAACAAAAAGGACTACTACAAATCTTCCACTCCTTTGGCACCTCTAAATCAATCTGTATGACCGATACCAGAAATTTTTTTTAAATCCCACACTATGAGCTAAAGCTCAGCAAAAACTAGACAAGCATGCAATATAAGCAAAATATGATCGAAAAATGATGTGCAGTTTTTGACTCACTAAACCTTTAAAATAATTTTCGCAAGCCAACGGAAAAGCATGGATAAGAACCATTTTTGACTCACAAGAGCCTCGATAACAGTTTGAAAATGATTTTATATCGCGATTACACGAGTCTTAAAAACAATGTGAAATTGGTTTTATTCGTCCCGTAATGCATTACATGCAATCCATGTACCTTTTTAAGCTTTTACCGAGGGACCTCAGCCCCAACTAATGCGTCATTAGCCAAAGCTAACATGTACAACCCATACAACACATGCTACCCATGCAACTCAACACATGCATCCCACACAACGCAACACATGCCACCCGTGCATGCAACCTGTGCAACACACGCAACGCACGCAACCCATGCAACACAAGTAGCATACGCACCCCGTGCAACACACACAACGCACGCATCTTCTTAGGATTTCACTGAAGGACCGATATTAGCCCTATCTAATGCATTGTCGACCAGAGTTAACATATATCTTCACAGACTTTCACTATAGGACCAATTTCTATCCTATCTAATGCATCTTTATAGACTCTCACCGAGGGACCAATATCTGCCCCACATATATATCTTTGCAGACTCTCACTGAGGGACCAATATTCACCCACATATGCAATTTTAAAACCAGAGTTTTAATAGGCGCAACACATGCACACATAAAATCAGAGCTTAGATACACCATTACTACATAAGATCACATATGACCACATAGGACCACATACCCGTCCTTCAACATGCAAGAATAAAACTAACCATAGTTCTATAAGCACAAAAACACGTATAATCACGATGTACCACATAATGACGCCACATAACCGCCATCTGCTCACCTAAATGACCCGTCCACTCACTAGGAAAACCAACGATGCAGAAAATAAAAACTTAACTCGGAGGCCAACACCGCTTAAGCACTCAACCACCGCTCAAGCAGTCCCCTACCGACATCATCACTTCCACACCATCGCTCGAGCGCTCAACCACCACTCGAGCGATCATCGCTGGGTGAAAAACCAAATGAAGAAACGAAACCAAACCCCTACACGCATAACACGTATACATATACATGCTGTTCTAAATAACAATCAAAGCGGTAAACAACATGTCAAAGATATATAACATAAAAAGAAATGAAATTGGGTCTCACACCCACCCAAAGGCTAACTCTAAACCTCCCACAAAACGGTTCTCACCAAAACCCCATCTTCAAAACAAATAATGGACTCACACGCCCCGCACCCAACGATACACAAACACCACCCATACACTCACGCACCAACGCCATGCTAAAATAACCCATGTTATCCCCGAGGACGACAACAAACAAAAAACCACCATGGCCCACCACAACCAACCGAAACGAAAAATGACTAACACCCATCTTCATGATTTCAGTCGATAGAACCCCATAATTCCATTGACTAAGAGCCACTAGAGGAGAGCTAGTCACAAACATATCACAACCCAGACCAACACACGCCTAACACAGCCAACAGGAACCCACTCACGTCCCACGCAAACCCACAACGCCCACACGCGCCCAACACAAGCCCACGACACCCACATGCACCCAACACAAACCTACAACCAACCTAAACAACAAAATTCCCTAAGAAATAAGAGACTTGATAAAAAGGACCAACAAGGATAAAAAACCCTTTTTCCAAACATTCGGCCAAAAATGGGTGAAAAACGGTTAAAAAATTTTTGACATACCCTCACTATTTTGATTATAACTTTTTCTACAAAAATAATTTTATTGTGAGAGAGGTGTCATTCGAAAGAAGACTTTCGGGGCTTCAAGTTAAGTATAAGAACGACCAAATTCTGAGTCCGGATGAGGGAGATATGACTAAAAGAAAACGATCCTGCGGATGAACAATTAGTCTGCTCGAGCGGACAGACGAGCGAACGAGCGCCCAAACACCCGAGAATAGCACAAATGTTTCCTATTTTTGAGTTCCAAGCCCAAAACTCTCAAACACTCACTATGATGCTTCAAAACACACATAAAGAACCACCAAGCGAAAAGCCTTAAAACTTGGTTCACCCAACCAAAACAACACAAAACCCCTTTTTAAACCAAAACCCGATTTTGTTTCAAACATAAATCAAATTTTCATGCATTTTAACCGGTAAAAACATACACAATTACACGTAGCACCCTTACAAGACATGAGAGTCTAAGATCCTACCAGGTTGAGTCAAAAACTCGATGCCTTGATCCACGTGCAAAATCAAATTTTATTAGAATAAAATTTTATCTAGATGAACGTGTAGTCCACCGTGCCAATAACAAAGATCCAATTTTAGATCGTCGAAAATTGAGCCCTGGGCCCTTGAGAATTTAGAGAGAATATAGAGAGAAAAAAAGAAACTTAGCTTGTAAGTTTTGAAAATATCTAACTCGAGATATTTATAGACCATGAAAATATTTTTTTTTAAATTCGCACCGCAACGGCCAACAATCCTGAGAACCAACCCCGTATGCATATCTAAACCCGAACATGCATAAAAATGCATACAAACATGCTGCAACGAAAATAGTAAACACGCGTCGAAAAACGCCAAAAAATGAAATAGGTCAGGGTTTTACATTCCAATATCCGATTGACTAAACATTTTTAATGTGACATCAATTCAATTACTTCTGAACAATTCTAGTTTCCAAATAGTCCCTCTACATAATTGGACCTTTTGATGATTTTGAAGTGCTCATCAAAACGAAATTTAGAATGTTGGTGGCAGCTCCTATGGCCAGAGCTTGTAAGCCCCACATAACCCC
>JAOTRH010049166.1:0-19506 GCA_034768845.1 Heliamphora exappendiculata | reverse complement strand
TTTATTATTATATTTATTTTATAAAATAAATTTTTTATAGAAATTTTGATAATATAATTTTATTTAATTTATAAAAAATTTATTATTAAATTTATAATTATTTATTTATTTATTTATTTTAATTAGTTATTTTTTATTTTTTTATTTTTTTGAGATATGAGAGAGAGAGAGAGAGAGAGAGAGAGAGAGAGTGAAGAGAGAGAGAGAGAGAGAAATTGGGCAGAAAGAGAGAGATTGAGCGCAGCGCATTTTTGTCCATTAATTTTTTGTTGTTAACGCTATTTAAAAGTAATTAACGATAAAAGAGTTTTAATATAATTATTTTAAATATATAAATTTAATTGTATTTAATTAAAATTTTAAAAAAATTAATATAATTTACCCTTTTCTAGATGTACTTACTAAATTTTCCTCACCATTCTTTATTTACAAGGTACAAGAGTTTTAGCTTATTGTACTAATGTAAAATGCGTGGATGAAGTGTCACTAGAATTTTAAATATATACATACTTATCATTTATTATTTGTAAATAAGGCTTGATTGGGAGTTTAGGTTTTTTTGACTTTTTAGCTAAAAATATCAAAAAAATTAATGTTGCATGTTTGGTTAAAAAATTAAAAAAATAAATTAAAATACAAATTTGTATAATATTTTATTTAAATTTTTAGAACTTTTAAAGTACAACTAGTGACCAATGCATGCGCGATGCGTGCGCAATTCAAATTAAAATATTTTAAAATAAAAAATTTTAATTTGAATATGATTTTATCAATTGCACAACATATTTTAATTTAGCAAGTGACAATAATTTTAAAATAGTTAAAACTTAAAAAAAGTAAAAATTTATGTTATTTATTTTGAAAAAGTAAAAATATACTTAAAATAATGTCCAACTCTTCTTAATGTTTACTTTTTTAATATCATTTGAGTAAAATAAAAATATAAAATACAATAAAAACATAAATAAAAAAAGTATTAGAGTATCAACCAATGCCACTAATAAAAAAAAAATCACCCGTACATGTTCTTTTGTAATAAAAATCATGTGTCTAATTTTTATATTTTAAAAAAAACTTATTTACAATATAAAATAAATGTATTATTTTTTCTACATTCGGGTATGTATTATTTTCTCTATATTGTTTTTTGCACCAATATAAAAATTTGCAGAATAAATTTTTTGAAAGGGACAGAAGCTTTTGGTTAAAAAGTAGATTTTCTATTTTATAATGTCACAACTGAAAAATACACCATAAATTAAAAAGAAAAAAATACAATAGGTTGAATAAAAAAATTTATTAAAAACAAAAATAAATAACATAATATTTGGCTTATTATTATTTTTTTTTTTCTAAATTTTTTTGTATATTTTAAAATTTTAATAAAATATAAAAAATTTACTTTTTCAGATTGTTAAATAAAAAAATTGCTTTTTCAGATCGTCTAGGAGAAGTTTTTTTTATAGTAAAAGTAAATATAAAAATAAATCAAATAAAATAATTAAATAGTCAAACGGCGCCTTAATGTATGTCATCCCTATCAACATTTCCGAGACAGTGAGATCAGAGAGAAGAAGAAAACGGGCGAGAGAGATTACCGAGTGAGATAAACAGATTGATCAGCGGTGGCTCCAGTGATCCACGGCGTCGGCGATGGCTGACCGGCGGTCGCGCGGTGGCTGGCGCCGGTTGGTGTCGCGCGATTCTCTTCTCCTTCTTTTTTTGTTTCAGCCTGTCTCAATTAATATAAGGATATATATATACACACACACATATATATATATATATGTATGTATGTATGTATATTATATCTATAGGATATATACCGCTGCGGCGGCGACGGCTATAGGATATATACTTTTTCTGCGGTGACGGCGAGAAGACAGAGAAATTGGGAAAATGAGAGAAGCCGCGAGGTAGAAAATGGAATGGGGTTTTCAGAATTTGAGCCTGAAGATCAGCGACGTGCCATTAGCGACGTGCCGGTATGTTCTTTCCTGTTTGCAGTTGAAGTTGCATGGGTAAGTGACAGCAGTTTAATAGAGTTTTAAACCGAGATAGGAGTGGGTTGTTATTTTAGTAAATTTATATCTTTAGCCTTTTAGTTAGTAATGGAGGAGAAAACAACTTGCAGATAAAAATGAAAATAAAAAGTGTGACAAGGCTTTAATATTTTTTAACTGTCAAATTCAAAGCTTTCTTTTTTAATAGTAAATAGATAATATTATTTATTTATAATTTATTTATTAGTATTTTAACTATATATAATTGTTAATATCAAATACATATATAAAAGCATAAAATTATCTATTTTGAACAAAAAATAAAAAAAATTAGTATTTTATCCAAACGAATACCTTAAAAAAGTTACTTAAAAGCTAACCAAACAACTTCTTTTGAATCAAATTTAATTTTTTAGCTAAAAACGTAAAAAATTAAAAAAAATTAATTTTTAAACTAGTTGTCAATTGAGCTAATTTAGTTTTTTTAAAAGCCATAAGAGCTACGAGCTCAAGTCAGACTCGAACTTTGATCCAACCGAACTAAGTTCACACGGTAACGGGTCTCGGTGGATTCCAAACCAGTTTTACACTCTTATAAAAAACTAACAGCCTCGTCCATTTCACTGTTATGTTTTTAACACTATTATAATTTGTTTTGCACGGTTCATTTTATTTTTTAAAAATAAAAATATAATTTAATTAAATATTTAACGATATTTAATTAATTATTTTTTACATAAATAATTTAAATATTAAAAATAATAAAATAAATAATTCAAATCATTAAAATAAAAACATTTTAAGATTAAAATCAACCCAGGACTGGTTCTACTCATTTGGATCGAATCCAAGCACTCAGGATTTCAAGGTCCTAAGCGTGTTTGTGAGATAGGTCCTAATAAATTTTAAGATAAATTTAAAAATTAATTATAAAAATTTAAGTGAATAATTTATTATATTTGTAGTTATGTTTTAACAAAATTTAAGTTATAAAAAATATATAATATAGTATCGCTTATACATCAATCTTTTAATTTATATATTATAAGATTTTTTAACAGTAAATTTTTTTCTTATTTAATATTTTGTGTTTGATTACGATTGATAGATATAGAATTAATATTTTAAAATTAGAAAGTCATTACTTCAGTATATTTTGATTGTAACTTTTGTTTTTTTTTTATATTTTATTCATTTTTTTTTTTTGCATTTCAAATATTTGAATTAATTTAAATTTATACAAAATTCTCTATGGTTGTAAATAACGTTAAAATTATTGCAACTTAGAATAATGCTAAAATTGTTAAAACTTAAATAAATAAATTAAAAGCAATCCGAAGGACTTAAATTTAAAACCAAACACTTTCAAATATTAATAACTACCACTAGTGATTCATCTAAGATCATAAGCTTGAAAATTTTTAAATATATTTACATTTAATTTAAATATTGTTGAAAAAAATGAGTTTTGTATAAAATTAAAACATGATTTTTAGTTAATTTGAACCTAATTATCTTTGTATTGGATTAAATTTTTTTTATGATTTCAAGTTCTAATTTGTTTATCTTCATGAACAGAGTAATCATGAATTTTATGAAATTCAAAATTATTAATGGGTGAATGAAAAATTAACTTTAAAAGTGTGCTATTAAAGTTGACAAAATAATAGTAACAAAGTCCAATCCCATATTACTTGCGAGAGAAAATGGTATGTGTCAAAGTAAGTATATAAAGTTTTTTCATCCCACATTGGTTGGAAAAAAATTTGGATGAGTGGCTTTCATAAACCAAATTGAGCCTAAGGGATGTGTCCCTTGGGAGTACCTAGTTTTGTGGACATGGTTGGACCTACCCAACGATGGGTTTGACCCAAATCCCACACCACTAGGCAAGCCAGGTGAGGACCTTCCCAGGTCGGGTGAGGACCTACCCAACGGGGGAGGACCTATTCGTCCGACCGACTTGCCCGACCGAGCCAGGCTCGGGCCCGAATCCGAGGTCCGTGGGCTGTGGGCTCCGGCTCAACCTTTATTTTTTTGCAAAAATTTTATTTAATTAAAATTTAATTTATTTATTTTTTAAATCTCCATTACCGTTATTACCGAACAGTTTGCGGTTCATGATCGTTAGGTCAGTTACCGGTTCGCACCTGTTGGGACAGACCGAACTGGTACAGTTTTTGGTTCCCGTCTGTTGGAATAAATCGAACCGGTATTGTGTTGGCTCGATTTAAATCGAATCGTCACCTTCAAACACCTATAAAAGGGTTATTTCAGACCCATTTCAGCAATCGAATTCCTTACACTCTCAATTGCCGAAACTCTGTTATTTCATTATGCATTTCTTCTCCAAGGTTTATGAGAAAGTTCTGCGCAGTAAAGTTCGCTATGTGTATAGGTTGTCATACTTTTTCTACACACGGCAATTGTTTTATCTTGGAAACAGACGCTCGTTCCACCGCAAGCACTGAAGCGTGGACGTTATCTGCCTTAAAGAAACAACGTCAAACGTTGGACCCGATTGTAACCTTTGACTGTTCTGTAAACTTACATTTTTTCGGTTCTGTTCTGCTTATTTTTGTTTCGGTACTGATTTTTGATTTTCTTAATTTATACAGTATTCTATTTAACAAAATTGGTTCTGTTTTTAATTTTATTTTTTAAAAACTTGTTCTATAGTTTCGAATTCTGTATTCTACCGTTTATAAATTTTAAATCATTTACTCAACTCCCCCAAGGCCAGCTCTTTCAAATCATTGAAGTTTTATGTGTGGTATAAATAATTGGTAATACTCTATTTTTAAAAAATATATAATTTACGTAAGTTTTATCATATATAATCTATCTATGTATTTAATAATAATTAATTAATTTAATTTCATGTATAAATAATCTAGAACAATAAACTAAAGAATAAAGCTTATTTGCGGTTGGTTGATCCGACAATACTGTGTAATTGGGTTATGTAGGGGCTTAGGTAGAATTCTACTTTGACGATCCAAATCCTTCAGTTTTTTAGAGATTAGTGTGTAGATTATTTATATTAAAAAATATTTTAATTAGATATTGTTAAATATATAAATAATTCACATATTTCTTTTTAAAAAATAAATATTGCATTTATTTACGTAACTGTGGATTGTTTAAATATTTAATAATATTTGATTAATTTAATTTTTATTTTAAAATTTATAAAATAAATAATTTAAATTATCAAAATGAGACTTAAATTGTTGGGTCAACAAACAAGAAATACCCCTTGCTTCAAAATAAATGGTTGAGTCCGAATTAAAACTAGAAAGAATCCGATCTGATGGAGAGGGAGTAATTTTTGGCACTAGTTGGAAATTTTGGTATTCCCCTTTGGGATAGTTAATTGTTAACTTATTTTGCTTATTAAAAAATAAGTAAAATGGTCTTGCTTTGGGTAATTATTTATTTGCATAATTATTTTATTTGACTTATTTTTGTTTTAGTGATTTTTTATTATTTTATTAAATTATTATATTTTTTGACTTTTCTTATCGAGACGTGTCAAAAAAATAAATTTTGTTGATCAAAATATTTAAAAAATTAAAAAAAATATGCTAAAAATAAGCTAATAAGCCAAATTTTATGTTGATTATTTTCATCTTTACTCAAGTTTTTTATCTTTTAATTAAAAAATTATACCTTTTCAGTTTATCTTATCAAGAAAATTAGAAAAAATAAAATAATTTAGTTAAAAGATGAAAAAATAATAAAAATTGCAGAATTTAGCCCAAACAGGGCCTTAATTTTTTGTTAACTTAAATGAATTGGTTGTTGTTTAGAATAAAAGTTGATCTTATTTCTTTATTTTAACAAAATTATTAAATTGCCATAAATTAAGTATATGCACTTTATTATAATTTTAATTAAGTGACAAGGATAAAATGGTCTTTTAATATAGTATCCGATCCCAACCCTCGAACCCCAATTCTCAGACCTTGAAAATTCAAAATACTATAACCCTAAATCCAATCAAGACTCATGACTCTTAAACACCGAATCCCCAACTTTAGAATCAAGAATCTTTGACAATCTCGAATTCTCGATTCTTGAACTCTAAACTCTTGACCATTTGAACCATAAACTAATAGTGCTACTATAATAATAATATTGGTGGTAGAATAATAGTGTTTACATTGTGACAGTGGTAGAATGGTAAGAACGAAAAATATGTTTCGCTATAAAAAAAGTAAAAAACATTTTTCACTAAAATTAATTTATTTTTTTTACTTGAAAATAAGATTTTTCATTGACTTTTAATTTCAATTGTACCAAATACTAGAAAATATGAAAACAAAATTATTTTAGAGATACCAAACACTACCTCTGAATGTGGGGAATCATAAATGTGAGGAATTATTGAGATGAAATCATAAAATTCTGGAAGAAAGAATAATTTTAAAATATCTTAAGGATGCTATTGAATTACTCACAAACTTCAGGGGAAGTTGTGTAATTTACGTTTTTTTTTTGTTATTTATCTAGTCTGGCGTAATTCATTTACTTCACATTTTATAAGCTCGTTCTACTTGTTCGTTTCGCCTCTCCGTTTGGTATCTGATTTTTGAATTTTCATTTATTTTCATTCTTAATCCCCTTCATCCCATGACTAATTATTTTTAAACATTAAATTCTTTGAATTAATAGTTTTTACTTTTTTACGGACTATTATATTTATTTATTTTATAAAATAAATAATAATGTAATAAAACACGCATATTTAGACAAAAAAAATTTGAACGGTTAACTTGGCTTTTCAACCTATATATTCTCTCTCATACCTAATTTAAAAATTATAATGATTCACAATTTTAAAATTAAATTAATTTACTATTTAAATTTATTTTAATTTTTAAATACTCATTTCCATTTTCCACACTGGCCAACCGTTAAGTCTCTATCAATTGAGCGTAGGCGGTGGTTTGATCGCGATCTCTTCTTCTCCAGCTTTTGTAATTCTATCGGAGAATGGGCAGAAAATTCTTTGTCGGCGGCAACTGGAAATGTGTATGTCTCTGATTTCAACTTCATAGTTCGCTTTCTTATATCTACTACTCAAGTCTCAAATACTGAAAAAAAAAGTAAAAAGAAAAAGGAATGAAAGATTACAAAATCGATGTCCAATCCCGACATGCATGTTGTGGTTTTAGCCGTTGATTCAGTTTTCTGGACATTTTATCTCGATCGCTTGATTGGATCTTGCTTGATTTTGGTTGTTCTTTAAAGTTTTCAAATTAGAACATTACTTCAGTATGGACTAAGTCTTGGTTTCAGATAAAAACTTATATGGGTGACACAACTGAACAGGGTTTGAACAGTTGAAGATGCTCCTTTCAAGAAACTTCGAACTATATGCAATTCTACTGTCACAAGATGTGGCAGATAAATTATTGTTATCTGTATTTTGTGTGCCTGTGTTTTTATTGGAAAACTAAACATATGGGCCCTCAAATTGACGTTGTATTTTTTATTAGTTTAGAGTATTGAAAAAAATTCTGAAAAGATAATAAATTGTTGTTTAATAAGATATATAGACTTAAAAATTTTTTCTTTGATATATATATATATATATATATATATATATATATATATATATTTGTCAATAAGCAAGAAATATTAGTAAGAAGATAAGTATTAGAAATAGGTGATGAATATTGGTGTGTATTTTTTCTATAAAATTTGTATAAATTAGTTTTCCGAATGCCACCACTGGCGAAAATTCCTGGTGCCGCCATTGGATACGAGGAACAATTTGATTGATTATTGAATTACTGGTTTCAACGGCAGATGAAATTCTTAAATCCAGCACCCTTATACGAGAAATGAGCCCACCCAGTGCCTATAGCCGAAACACTTTTAGACCTTCAGATGATTTCAAATGCATACAAATTTTATCGAAAACTCTCAGTACCCAGAAAAACTATCCCAGAAAGTACCCATAATTTGAATTGTATGGTGTGGATTTAACTTTGTCCATTGTAAGCCACACTTAAAATATATCTAAACCATTTATTTCGAATTCTGGGTATTTATTTGCGTCTTTCTTCTGGGTTTAGAAGAGCTGAAATTTTATTTGGCTTATTGTCCAAAGATAAGGCCAAAGTTACCAAGTGGTCTTTGGCCCATGGTATGGGTGTTATCATCCCAAATGTCAGGTGAGAAGTTTAAATCTTGCCAAGTGCAAGGTAGGGAGAGCGTGCCTGTGTGTTTACCAATCAAAAAAAAAAAAAGTAAGGCCAAAGTTTCACTCACTGGGGAGTGAATACAGCCTGAAGTAAATCCAGATAAGTGTGAATCATGCACCATTTAATAGTTGCTTCATACTGGGAGCCAGTGCTCCTGAGCCTATTTCTTTGTCTGCAGCTCAGAGCCAACTTATAGGACGAGTGATTTATTAATCATGTTTGCAAAATAAATGAATTCACTTGGGTTTGCGACTGATATACTTGCAGAATGGAACCATTGAGGAGGTGAAGAAATGAAGCTGAAATACCTTCTGAAGATGTGGGTAAGTTTGCAATGAGCATTAAATGAAGTTCGTTTGTTGATGTTTTATTTAGTTAGTTCCTATTTCTTTATTTCATTGTGGAAAATCTTTGACTGATTTGGTGATAATTACGCTTGTGCTAGAACCCATCTCACAATTTTATTGCAACTAGTTGGGAGTACATCATCTCCCACCCACCTACCCATATACATAAGAAGGGGCGTTCCCTCCAACCCATATACACACAAAAATGGGAACTTTCTAACTAAGTTTTTGAGGAATACTTTTAACGGAAGTCTGTGAACTCCATGTGGAAATCATCATGTTTACATGATGTTAGATATGCACTCCCAAGATACTAAAAGGTTTTGGAGATATTATTTTGGTAATTGTAGATTTAGCCCTGAGAGAGTAATGGCATTAGGTTCCGCCAATTTCTCTTAAAGCTTGTTAATGGAGTGCACCTCTTAATTTGCAAGTCCACTAGAGATTTTTGAAAATCTAATAATTTCGAAACAGATTCAATCCTTTAAAGCAGATGCAAGTAACAGAAATGTTTTTATACTATTTGATCATTTGTGCATTTTCATCCTATTGTGAAATATACACCATTTTCTAAAATTTGAAATCTGCAAGTCTTTATCCTGATCAAATATTCTTAACTTCATCAGCTGCAAATATTCATGTATTGGGAAAGTTTTTTAGTAGTATATATTGTCAATTGTATTGGTGGAAGTAAATTTCATCCAACACTAAATTTCTGGAGGTTGAACTCAAAACTAACCTGACTAGAACAAGCTTGTCGTATTGTCTAAAAATATATGGTTGCACTTGGCATAGAATCTGCTAACAGTTGGTTTGGGCTTTTCTCGAGGATTCGGCAGCCTGACCTTATTGGTACCCACCTGTGCATACTCATGGTAGTATACTCATATTTCATCTTCTAAAAGTGTTTTGAGATAAAAAGTTGGACCTGTAAAGTTATACTCTTATCAAATACTCTGTAACGAACATAAGACAAGTTATAGCTTTCATCGAGTGAAGTGAACAGGGGAAATGTGCATACGAGTTCCTTGTTGCAGGTTATCAATTCCTGAACTGCCAAGCTCATGTAGCCTCTCCTGCTTCATTTCTCTTTACTGTTGGATTTACTTTGTTGTTTTGTAGGCTTTTATTGGTTCAGTGAATACGTTTCCTTTTGTTTAGAAGTTATTGATCTCAAAAGAATTTTTATGCATTTTTGCGGGACAGTGCCGGTCATGCTTGCATGCTCGTGCATACCCGCACGCTACAGTATAGTGTGTGGCTGTATCTATATATGTATCTATATATTTCTTGCAGCTTTTTTTTTATGTGTGTGTATGTGTGTGTATCCCCTCAAGGTTCTGACATGGTGCGGACATGTTTTACTTGCAAAGGTTGTCATAAGTCCTCCATTTGTGTTTCTACCTTTGGTAAAAAGTTTATTGCGGCCAGATTTCCAAATTGCTGCACAGAATTGTTGGGTTAAGAAAGGGGGTGCTTTTACTGGTGAGATTAGGTATGTTATGATCTGATCTTATTGTCTTGTTACAATTTAGGTTGATGTTCTTTTTTCAATTTTTATTATTTTTTTTGGGATAAGTATAGATTGATAAATAATTATGGATTCCTTGTATAGAAGCTTGTGGAGAGAACCTTCCTGTCTTTTGTCTTGTGCGATTGATGTCTATTTTTTGATTGTCGTCTATGCTTGTTACTGAAGATACATGTTGTGTTCTTTCCTTATAGTTTTGAGTTGAATTTAACTTTCTTCCCTTAGGGATTATGTTTTTATGCTAGCTGACATTTCCTTTTGCCTTCATCATCCTACCTTTTTTGTTTATGCTCCCTGTACAAGTTCCAGCATTTTTGTGGCTTGTTAACAATCTCGTGTACATATTGAATATACCATAGACCTACTTTTTCTTAACATTGTGTAATGTTCTGAGCTGGTCCGGAGTCTTTTATCTTTTAGCCGTTTAATAGTCAAACTAGCAGTTTTGGTGCTTATATCCATTGAAAAGGCTATAAAATGGAAAATGAAACTGATTAAAACAATAAAGACTTGAAATATTAGAATCTTTTATTTCTCATGAGGTTTCATTTAAGGTACCTCCGGAAATCATTCTGTTCTTGTATGCTATTTGCTTGGGTTGATTAGGTTTAGTCTTGGTGTTTTTGCATAAACAAGTGGGATGCAATGTATGGGTTTTAATTATTTTTTAGTGCTTAAGGTGATTTCTCTTGTCGAGGCAGTGCAGAGATGCTTGTTAATTTGGGCATTCAATGGGTCATTCATGGTCATTCTGAGAGAAGAGTTATATTGAATGAATCCAATGAGGTAACATTGGATTCATATAGAGTGATGGACCATTTATTTCCTACAATCTGGTCGCTTGGCATTTCAATACAGTTTTTTTAATAAGTAAATAAAATTCTATAAAAGGGTTTAAGAGAATGCTGAGAAAACCCCATACAACAAGGGAGATAAAAGTAGTTGTTTCTCAATGCAATTCGTCGGAGATAAAGTGGAATATGCACTTTCAAAAGGCTTGAAAGTGATCACCTGTGTTGGGGTGACCCTTGAGCAATGAGAATCAGGATCTACAATGGCTGTAGTTGCTGCACAAACAAAAGCAATCGCTGGTACATTGTTCTCTGTCAGTAAAAAAATTGTGCATTTTTATGGTAGTCTAGTACTTTTGCCTTAACTTGGGTTCTAGAGATATTCCTATCACAGACATCTTCTTCTAGTTAATTATTTGTTGTATATCATTAGCCACTGATAAATTCAAGTTTCTTAAGTTGTTGTGGTTCAAACCTTCCCCAGATAGTTTTCATTGATTTTACATTGTATCAATTGGTTTTTGTTAATTCCCTATTTCCCAGTAAATTCATTTTGAATAATTTTCTACCATTATCTTGCAGACCGAATATTGAACTGGTCTAACGTTGTTATCGCTTATGAGCCAGTGTGGGCCATTGGATCTGGAAAGGTTGCAACCTCTGCTCAAGCTCAGGAAGTAAGTTCCCTCTTGTCTTGGTTGTTGAGTTCAATGTTCTATTAATTGTCCTCAGACAAGCAAGCATGTTCTAGTTTAGCTGTTTTCATAAAACCATTAGATGCTGCTTTGTACTTAGTTCAGAGAAATGTGTCGATGTGAGTTAGCTTTGTTGTGAAGGAAACCCACTCTCTTCAACAGTTAGAAATGAAAAATCAATCTGGATTAGAAGTGGTTTCTCTCAGTAGTAATTTGAAGTTATCTGGGGATATTTGTGATGGATCAGTATTATTTTATACTTCTATTAATTTGATTCTGTTATGACCTGGTAGATAATTTGAAATTTGAAGTTGATTTCTGTCAATAAAAATTGCTTTCTGGTTTCCTGATTGGAATGGTCAAAAAGACCTGATGGTTTGATATTGATGCTAATGTCAGTTACTCAGTTATATAGTTAATTCGTGGGTTTTTTTGGGGGGGCGGGTCTTTGTCCACTTCATGCAGTAGACTATGATTGGTAATCGATTCTTTGATGTGTTATACTTGGCAAAAAAGTTCTATCAGAGCTTGGTCAGTTGTCATGGAATGTCTTCATTATTTTCAAATTGTGCACTAACTTGATTACAATGAATGCTTAGCAACAGATGTGGTAGTTAACATATGCCATGTGAGATCTGTAATAGAGCACATTTCGCCTTGGTAAGTCTGTTGCCAAGTGGCACATACATAACCTAAGTTTTGCTTTTGCAACTCGACGGCTAGTATTCTTGCTTTGTTAGTTGTTGAATGGGATCTTGTAGGATAGGCAGTAGGAACTTTCATCTAGACAATTCACCAATGTACTGAGGCAACCATCCTGACCATTTGAAGGGTTGATAGCCCAGTGCCGCTTCTATATTCTTCTTGCTTAGCGATCTCATTTTATTACATGATTTGCATCCACATTGATAAATTTCATTTGTACTAATGTAAATTCTTGTATGTTAAGTTTCTCAGTATTCTGTAGAACAGGTAATTCTTTGGCATAACCTTTATAGGAAATGGCGTATGTCTGTTCTAGGTTGGTTCTGAGTTGAGGAAATGGCTTCAAGACAATGTTGGAGCTGAAGTTGCAGAGTCAACCCGAATCATCTATGGAGGTATTCGTCTCTTTTTTGCCATCATTTTGCATATCCAACCCCTGTTTATGTATTTTTTGCTTTTTATCTATTAAACGTAAGCTAGTAATTTATATAGACTATTTTGGAGAAAGTTAATTACAAATGGATGGCCTTTTTGCAAGATCAAGATATTAGGAGATGAAGTAACACAAGTTTTCCACCAATCATGCAGATATTTTACTCTTTCTGTAGGCACGATTCAGCGTGTAAAGTTTCTCTAGTGCCTTCTAAGTTGAAGTAATTTGCTATTTCAAGAATATCTCCAACAAGCATTCTATATATGGCCGGTTAGTTAAAATTACTAGTTAGTTCAAAATTATAGTGCCCTAAAACATTCTCTAAACATTCTCTATTCCACTAGCTTTATTTTACATTTCATCATTTTGGCTACCTAAATTTAGCTAGCCATTTAAATTCTGTTGACCAATAAAAATATGCCACCTCATTAGCCACATCACTAATCATGTGTTGATATATTTTTTTGTTTACTTTATCTAGCTGAAATGTCTAGTAGTGTTAGAGTAGTTGCATTAAAATTGACTTGCTAAAATAAAAGTTTTATTTTTTTAATCTATTTTAAGTACTCAAAATAATATTAGTGTTGGAGATCCTCTAAGACCATAGTTGTGATATTGCAAGTTGGAGCCCAACCATCCTCCTTGCCTGGCAGAAACATTCATAGGGGTAGGTGCTTGAGTCTGATCTCTCTCTCTCTCATTAATCATTTTCACTTATTTTTGGTTTGGAAGCATCCGATTGCAGTTTTTCTTTGGTGTGGGGAAGGGGGGGTGTTGCATTTGGATTTCTATTTTTGTTATTGAATCAAAAAAGATCGTACCTGGTCTACAAGGAACTTGCAGGTGTCAGAGAGAGATAGACCCCCACCCTTTTGTTTGGGAGGGGAGTGTTACATTTGGATTTCTATTTTTGTTATTGAATCAAAAAAGATCGTACCTAGTCTACAAGGCTCTCACTTGCAGGGGTCAGAGAGAGATAGACCCCCACCCTTTTGTTTGGGAGGGGGTGTTACATTTGGTAATTTTCAGTTTTAACTTCGATAATACAAGAACATTTCATTTTATCATTTTTCAAAATCATGGATGAATTAAGGGTGATAAGAAACCAAATCAAATCATACCAATTCAAATCAAATCGTTAGGGCTTGGATTTGTTTCTCCAATGTTAAGTCTTCACAAACATGATGCCCAAGCTGTAGCAACTGTTCGATTCCTAAATTTGGACACTCCATTCTGGAAAAATATGGTTCGTTTTGTTGGGGTGTCAGCTAAATGATCAAACTTCTTCGTTGATGTTAATAGGACTGCCTTTCCTGTGTGGGAAATTAGCAAGTAAACTAAAGATGCCAGGGTTTAGTGAAGTATGCTTGGTCTTCAGTGGCAGTATGTGTGCATCCAAAAGCTTAACTCCTCATATGTATAAATTGGTTTTCAAATTTGAAGTTGATAAGGATGGCTAATTCCACTATATTCCATGATTCATGGTCCAAGAAATAGCAATTAGACGCACAATCAAAACTTTGTAGGAGAGAATTTGAAGGAAATCTGGTTTTGACCCTCTCTATCTCTCATTATTTTTACGTACGTTCTAATTGCAGGTTCTGTGAATGGAGCAAACTGCCAAGAACTGGCTTCACAGTCAGATGTCGATGGATTTTTGGTTGGTGGCAGATCCCTTAAGGTATTTTTCCTTTGTTTTTTCCCCTTCTTTTTTGGGTGGTTTCTTACATGATTAGTACTTGTTTCTAATCGGTTCTTTCTTCTGAATTTGTTGGCCGACACTCTTCTTGCCTCCCCGGCACAAATCAGCCCGAATTCATCGACATCATCAAGTCTGCCACTCTGAAGAAGAAGAAATGAACTTCGAAACCAGGTGACATCCTTGTAACTTTCTTCCTACAAAAAATCTTTTTTGAGCAACTTTAGTAATAATATTGTGGTTGTCCTGGGAACGAACAAGCGTGGTTCTGTGTATAAAAAATCAGATATGTTTTCTAATCATCCTTGCTTCATGTGTTTAAACTAGCGAAATACCCGTGCATAAAACACATCATATTTCATCTATATAATTCTTAATCTAAAGATTAAAATCTTGTCCACGTTGGTTGCAGTTTAAGGTGAAAAAATATAAAGAAGTCCAGCTACTCCTCTCTCTCTCTCTCTCTCTCTCTCTCTCTCTCTCTCTCTCTCTCCATTTTTAACACATTCTCAGGCAAAAATGGTTGGCCGTTCCCTCTGACGTTTCAAATTGATTCATCATTTCAAATCCATTTTCCTCTCAGTCCCCTTTCTCTCACATGAGAAACCATTCTTCTCTCTCTCTCTCTCTCTCTCTCTCTCTCTCTCTCTCAACCCACTCTCCGTTTCCAAGCCCAAAAATCCACCATCGGAACTCAGTCGAAAATCCCATGTTGTCATTGTTCACTCAAGGCCAAGGTTTTTTTTTTTTGATTTATTCTATACAAATCAAACCCCCCTTGAAAGTAGTAGTTATACAAACCAAAAACACTAGTTGATTTTTAAAGATGCCAAACAACGTATCTTAATTTTTTTTAAATTAAAAAACCAACTTTTTAGATATACTAAATAAGGGGTAAAACAAGTATATCTTAATTATATATTTGTCGATATTTAATATGAACTTTTGAGTCATTCCATGTCATATGGGCCACCTAGAAGCAACAATCCTTGAAAGAGTGCTGATTGAGATTATTGTTGCCTCAACAATGCAGATCTGTGCAATAGTATTTACAAAGTCTAGAGTGGATTGTTGGCGTCCGTATTGCCTTTTGCGGCAGAGCTGCTGCTACGGGCTCTTGGCAGCGATGCCGTCGTCTTAAGGAAAAATGGGAAAACCTCCAAATTTGAAAAAACGGACCCAAATAACAGCGTGATGTTTCCGCTTGGCATTTGGAATGTAACAAAGTTTTTATTTTTATTTTTCATATTTAAAAAAAAAAAGTGAAACATGAAAGAAGTTACAAGTTAGAGGAGGCAAGCTGGCAATCTAGGTTTCTGTCGACTCATGGGGTTAGAATTTGTTAAAATACAAAAAGACCAAATATGATTATGCTATTAGGTTTTGACTCTCGACACAGATGGCTTTATGGCCAAATATGCTATTTTCATGGGGCTCATTCATTATTTTAGGCTTTGTTTGGTCATTGTATATTTTTGAACATAAATAGAGCACATTTTTTGAAAAACCCATTATGTTAATGCACTTGCTTTCTACTTAATGGTTGTTCTGGTCTAGAAGTAAGTTTTTTTGTTTTAATTTTAAAGTTAGAAGAGAGATATATTGTTTCTTTTTAATTGGTATTATGGTCAGTTTAATAAAAACTCTTTGTCAGTTTACTATATATGTTTCTACTTTTAACAATTAAAGAACTCAATCCATTGTTCAAAATTAATTTTAAAACCCAATTATATTAAAAGGAGTTTTTAGGTGTGAGTATTTTGATAGTGCTTAGCCTTCACAGGTAATTTTTCTTAATACAAATGTATTTTGTTTATTTAATGATATTAAATTAAATTAATTTTTTACAGATATATTTTATACACTGAAGCAACAAAATGAACGGATCAGAAAACTGAATGAGTCCAATCCATTGCTTAATTGATGAGAGACAAGTGGATCTCTTTTCTTTATACGACACTTTTTCCTCTTTCGCCTCTCTTTCGTCGTTTAGAAGTTAGAGCTCATTAGCAATTGGCTTCAAATCAAAGTTTTTTTTTTATTTAAAGTCACTTCAAGCTAAAAAATTAAAAAATTTATTTGGTTAGAATATAAATAATTTTTAAGTTAAGTACTTAAAGTAGTTTTAAGTTAAAAAGTAAAAAATTTTATTTAAAGTTGTTATAATTTTTTTAAATTTATTTTTTGATAATTATATATTTAATATTGATTTTATTTGATAGATTTTAAAAATATAATTTTATAAAAAATAAATGCGTATAATACAAGTTATGATATTTTTAAAAAATATAAAAGAATTATGTAAAAAGCAAAAAAATTAAAAACTTGAGTTAAAAAATAAGATTTTTTAATTTTTTAGAATTTTAAGCAAAAAAATTGATTTTAAGTTGGTTGCCAAGCGACGGCTTAATTTTGTTTCTGTCCATTCATTGTAAACCCAATTTTGTTCTCTTTTGTCTTTATTTAATTTGTTTTGAATATTTTTTAGTTGGCATATAATTTTTTTTTCTTTTTTTAATTAGAATTAAGAGTGAGTTTAATCAAATTTAATAGTGATGTCAAGAGTTTCCGTGAAACTATTGAATTTTGTCACTATGTCATTATTTTTAATAATTTAAAATATTTTTAAATTAATTTTATTATTAAATCACATTTAAAATGTCTTTAAACACAAGTAATTATTAATTTTTAATAGAATTGAACCGCTGTTCTTTTATAAAGTGGTGTTTCACTTGTATAAATAAATATTCAAATGTGAAATTGAAAACAAAAAACGGTTCTTCAACTTTTATTATAATTTTTTTTTACATTTTAATTAAACAAGGCACAAATAATATTATAGTATATATAATTTTATTTATTATTTCATGATGTTAAAAAATGTGAAATATACATATTATTTATTTCTTCTTAGTTAATCCTGTGTGTATTACTTATTTTTTCTGTTCAATTTTATACAACAAAACAAATATGGTTGTAAGGGCTTAGAAATCAAGTAGAGTGAATGGTTGTCCGGTTATGAAGTATGGGTACTTTAAAAATATTGCCATACATGTACTTGGAACATTTTAGATATAAGTATGACTTTGGTGTGGAAAAATAAGTCAGGGGTGTTCCAAAAAAGTGTGAGTACGACATCAATATGTTTTGAGTACGGCATCAGTGCATTTAAATATGCAAATTGGTACATTTAGGTACTGGAATGGGTATATTAGAACTTAATATAAAATTTTTAAAAATTAAAAGAATTTTAGAATAAATAATATGTTGTCTTTTTAAAAATAACTTTAAGTATTAAAAAATATAATTTAGATTTTTCAATCTATTAAAAATGTTAAAAATATAAATTTGTATAAGAAAATATATCTTTAAATGTTTTCTCTTAGGGTTTGCAAATCAAAAAAAACAATTTTCAACCATTACGATTAGTATAGTAATTATCGTCTAGTCTAATAATTATCACCATTTGCTGTCCAAATCAACAATGACCGAAGAAACAATGTTGGGACAATAATGCTAATATATTTGTTATAGTATTCTAACGAGTAACATCTAGTCTTTTTCTTTTATATGTTAAAACTAGTTTTGAATTTAACATATATATATGATATAATGCGAAAAAACAATTTAAAATATATATATTTACCGTCGTACTATAGTTGCACTCATACCTTAGGTTTTAGGTTTTATTACACAAACATATCTGTTTTTTACCAAAACTTATATCTCCAATATTATTTTTTAGGTTTTATCATATTAATATACTCAAATGGGACCCACGCGTATACCCCGTACGGTAATGAGGTGAGACAAGGCTAGAGATAAGTTCTCCCATCTTCGTTCACTATTTGATCGGAGCGAGAACGAGAGAAATATCGAGAAGATAATGAGAAACGGGGTAGGAATATAAATATTTTGGATATAATTTTTAAAGTTAGAGTGATATTAATAAGAGTTATAAATAATATAATAAATAAATAATAATAATTGATGTATTAATATAATTAAAAATACAAAATATAAAAAAATAGAAATAAATATAATATTTGAATATTTTAGACTTATTATATATATAAAATATATATTTTATATATGTATTAATATTTAAAAAATATTTATTTTATATAATCGATGGTGGGGTGAAACAAAAATGAGACAGAAAAAACAAATATTATATTCACTCTATTTGTTATCAAAGATAAAAAAAAATTTATATAAAATTAAATAAGAGCATGCATGAATGGAGTGGGAAAAATTATCATCCCAATGCATAAGCGCTAACTCACCTTCTGGTTAGTTTTGCTATGAAACATATAGCAAGCAAAAAAATGGGGCGTTTGTGCTTTTCAATGATAACTGACTATGTAACTCCAGTTCCATTGAATGTTGGAGAATTTTAATAAAAATAAAATAAATATTTAATTATTTTATTATGTTAGAGTTACAAAAAAATTTATAGGGCCACCATAATGTGGTTTAAAAAGCTATGACTTGAATGTTTTACGGGTAATAAAATTATCATTATATTACACTTATTAGGGATTTTATTTGTGTCCTTAATGAGAAATTATTTTAGTATACAAAATAATTATATTATTATTCAATACCATAAAGGCTATGTGAATAAATTATATCTCCATTACAAATTAAATATGTTTAATTGCGGTGAATTAATTGTTTTATTCTACAACTATAAAAAATGGCTTACAAACTTATTATTTTGTGTAGAGAAAAAATCTTAAAAATATTTTGATGAGAAGATAAATGAGAGATCTTCCATTACTTGTGTGTGTGTGTATTATGAGCAATTCAGTTTGCCACTCGTTCAAATTTTTTCAGTAAACGTGAACACGATGAGAAATATTATATTTTAGAATTGATACATTTCGTTTGAAGCATCACGTAAGGAGGAATATCAGTTTTAAAATAGTGTTCAACACGCTTCATAATTTCACAAATAAGATCTTTTTATGCTTTTTATTATTTTCAGACTCTTTTGTTCTAATCTCGTAATTTTATATTATTTTAATTCTATATAGAGATTTTAAAATTTTTATTCTAACATGGAAATGGTAAGATTTTTTTTT
>JAOTRH010049145.1:0-19510 GCA_034768845.1 Heliamphora exappendiculata | reverse complement strand
ATAATAGAACTAAAATACAAAAATATTATACTTATTTTTATTTTTTTACTTGTATTTCTTATTTTTCTTTGTTTTTATTATAGTCATTAATCAATATTATTATTTTAATATCTTATCATGTCATTATTATTAGTCTTAATTTTTTTTAAAGTGAAAAGTATATTTTGCGTTACGCCCCCGCCGCTGCCCCGCTCCTGCCATTTCCCCAATTATTTTTCCCCCGATCTAGCCCCGCTAATAAACGGGGTGGGGTGGGGGAACACACCCCTGCCCCATTGTCATCCTTAGGAAAACATGATATGATGCAATTAGGTGCAAATGTGAACGTGTAAATAGGCTTAGGATCATGACAAGGATCGAAGGATGAAAGGGGCAACTTTTAGGTCGTGTGAGGATCGAATAAATGGGGTAAGGTTTTAGGTCGTGCGATGGCTGCCGAGTCAGTTTAAGATCATGAAGAGGACCGGAGGTACTAGGGACAATTTTAGGTCATGTCGGGGACTGGTGTGTTAATTTAAGATCATGAGGAGGATCGGGAGGTGCTATGGATAGTTTTAGGTCAAGTTAGGAACCAACCAGTCAGTTTAAGATCAAGAGGAGGATCGGGAAGGCTAGGGATAATTTTAGGTCATGTCAGGGACTGGCCAGTCAATTTAAGGTCATGAACAGGACCAGAGTGCTAGGGATAGTTTTAGGTCATGTTAGGGATTGGTGAGTTAGTTTAAGGTCACAAGGAGGATTAGAGGGCCTGAGGACAGTTTTAGGTCATGTCAAGGACCGGTGGGTTAGTTTAAGGTCATGAGGAGGACTAAAGGTATTAGGGACAATTTTAGGTCATGTCGGGGATCAGTAAGTCAGTTTAAGGTCATGAGGACAGTTTGAGGTTATATCGGGGACCAGTGAGTCAGTTTAAGGTCATGAGGAGGACCGGAGGTGCTAGGGATAGCTTTAGGTCATGTCAGGAACTGATGAGTCAGATTAATGTCATGAGGAGGACTGGAGGGGCTAGGGATAGGTTTAGGTCATGTCGGAGACCGGTGGGTTAGTTTAAGGTCATGAGGAGGATCGGAGGTACTAGGGACGGTTTTAGGATATGTCTGAGATCGGTGAGTCAGTTTAAGGTCATGAGGAGGATTAGAGGTACTAGGGACAGTTTTAGGTCATGTCGGGGACCAGTGAGTCAATTTAAGGTCATGTTGGGGACCAGTTAGTCAATTTAAGGTCATGAGGAGGACTAGAGGTACTAGGGACAGTTTTAGGCCATGTCGGGGACCTGTGAGTCAGTTTAAGGTTATGGAGAGGACCGACTTAGGCTCAAAAGGGGGGCATTCATTCGAAAAGAAGAAGGGCTAAAAATGTTTTTGAAACATCCACAGGCCAAATGGGATAACTCGAAGATGTTTCAAAGGGTAAAGGGGCATAACAACATGGTGGCCATTTCTTTTCAAAGCTAGCGGCCTGTACTATGTTGCCCTAGCTACGTTATGGCCTGAGGGTATATGTCATGGTCGATTGAAACGGTTGAGAAAACATAGCGGCCTGATTAACCAAATGTTGCGGCCTGGAGAAAATACTAATGGCCGTAGGGTTTAAAACTTTCAGACCTCACAGCCGTGAGGTCGATGACAGTCTTATACCGAGGTTGGTTCGAAAAAAACTCATTCACGCTAAGCTTGAAATTTCTTTCTTCTCCTTATTCTCCTTATCTTGTTATATTCTCTTTCTCATCTCTCTCTCTCTCTCACGTCTCTCTCTTGTATCTCTCTCTTATATCTCTTTTATCACCATGTTTCCCCTTTCATTAGTTTCAGTGGTATTCGAAACTCTCACAGGGAGGTTTGGTTTTGGATTTTTCAGGGAGGATAACCGAGGTGGCAGTGGTGGCATTGGAGGTGGTGCTGTTAGAGGAGGCGCCGGTGATGGTGGCAGTGCTGAAGACGGAAGAGGTGGCGATGGGGACGTGGGCGGTGTGGAGGAGCCGCCGGTATGGGTCCTAAGGAAGTTGGGAATCTTCGATCCCGTAACGTACATTTCGATGGTCCATCTGCTCCAGAAGCCAACGGTGAAGAGGTTTACTATCCTGGACGTGGTAGAGGAGCGAGAGGTTCTCTTTCGTCGTCGTGCCGATCACCTTTCTTCTCAAAACGTTGAGGTAAGCCAAAATTTTTTTCTCCGTGTTTGATCATGTCATATGATATTGCATGCACTTGAATTTTTCTTGAAATTGAGCCTGAATTGACTTCTATTTGAATATTGGAATTTGAATTCGGATGGATTGGCATTTTGGGATTAAACTGGAGTTTTGACTGGAAACGGGGACTTAAGTAGGCTTAGACCCTTGACTCGGATGGATGGATCCTTGCTTCGAACTACGGGACTCCTGAACTTGGACAAAATAAGCCTTTTGAATCGAATATATGAATTAACTCGATTCAAATGACTTTAAACTATTAGGAAAAAAAGTAATATGGTGTTTTAGGCTTGATTTTTGGATTCTAGGTTATGTAAAGGTGGATTGAGTTAAGTCTAGGTGGATGTTTGGATGGGTTTTTGAATTTAGGTGATTCTTAAAAACAACAAGCTTAGATTCGAAAAATGATATTGGGGTGGATCTGAATTTTGAATCGGGCTAGGTTTGAAGAAAAAAGATAAAAGGAGAGTGAATCTGGGTAAATGTTAAGTTGAACCATGTCGGAACATGGGCTTGAAGCCTATTTGAACCGTATTTTTGGAGACTAGGTTGATTTTGAATCAAATAGAATCAGGGATTAGAAGGTCGGTTTGAATTGAAGTTTGAGCACCGAGTTGAAATTGATTTTGATTTTGAAATAAAACATAATTGGGTTACAGTTGGGTTTAGTCAGTTCGAGATTTGACTGGGGCTTGCATTTGAGATTGTTGAGGCTAATTTTGGCTGAATCAACCGTTTTGGAGAGAATGGGAACTATTTCAAGGTTTCAAAATTGAGCTTGGGGATAGGCTTGTAATGAATGAGGGGTTAGTTTAAAAGCAAGAAGGTTGGTCGTTATATCGAAATTTTTGATCCTTAAACATTTAAATTTGAATTGAATCGGTTGTTCATTTGAATTTTGCATAGGGGTGGGTTAAGATTGTCCCGTTGTTGACGAAAGGATATTGATTGAATTGAGTTTGCTTTGGAGTGAGGATAGGATTTTTCAGACTTGACTTAGTCTATTTTCAAACTTGACTTAGTTGTGAGAGTTCTGTTTTTGTATCCTAACGTTGCTTGTTTGTTATAAGTTTCATTTGTTGCTTTGTTTTACCTATTTTATTTTCCATCTACTGATTTTTTAGATTCATTTCAGGCGATCGAGCGTATTTGAGGTTTCGGTGGTTCCTCTGATGTCTTGGAGTGGCACACTATCTTGCCTCCATGCTGGTGAGAGATTGTTAACAGAGCCGGCTTCAAGGGATTTGTGAGGGTGCCAGAGGAGACCAACAATGACAGATTCACCCTTACGGCACTTTCGGAGAGATGGTGGGACACCACCAATACTTTCCATCTTTCAACGTTCGAGGTAGCTCTCACCCCTCTTGATTTTTCTCTTATTACCAGGATACATGTTGGTGGCGATCCCATCCCATATGATCCCGACATCTGCGAGAGTCTTGCTTCACTACTGCACTTCCTCGGCCACGTGCCCCCATCCATCGACAAGGGGAGCATCTGATATACGAGGTTAAGGAGGACCTTTTGCCATTTCGTCTGTTCTAAGCCCCATCACTTCGAGTGGGTAGCTCGTGCATTCCTCCTCTACATGTTCAGGATAGCCTTATTCCCAAACTTAGAGAACAGGGTGTACATGCATTACCTGGTTGCCATGCTAGCAATTGATGAGATTAGTCATTTTGACTTGGGTGGCATTGCACTGGCCACCCTATATAGATATATGAGCGCTGCCACGAGGACTTCTGACTTAAGCGTTGGTTGCTACTAACGCATCTGGGAGGTACAACCATCTTCACTGTTTCTGCTTTTTTTTCCTCTATTCCATATATGCATATCTGAATTAATTATACTGATCCTTCTTCTTAATCTTTGCAGCTGCAGGCATACGAGTTCTTGGGCATGCATCAACCCTTGAACTCTTGTGATGATCCTTTGGTGATCCCTAGAGTAGCCAGGTGGGCCAGGCACTTCTGAGGTTCAAAGCTGGGAGGGAAAGACATTGATGATGACAGGCATTTCTTGGATATTCTCTCTCCTAATTGAGTTTGTCACCATATCCCTACTTGTCTCTTCTTTTTGTTCTTCTTGTTAGCCCAAGGGCTTTTTATATTAATTTTGATGATTTTCATAATTTATTTTCTAAGATTAAATGGATTTAAAAGGATAATATTTATATTTTTTAAAATAAAAGTGTTGACACATATTGAACAAATGAGTTGATACTTTTAGCCAAAAGAAATGACTAATTTCTTAAAATGATTAAAATACGTAAGTATTCTTGAGAATATTTTGTGTTGAACCCAATTGATAATTGAGTCAAAACTTTAAGACAAAGTATACTTGAAGATATCAACTGTGTCAGTACATTTGAACAAATGATTTGACATTCTAATAGTCTGTTGAAGATGTCTCAGGTATTAAAACTTAGTATCGACACAAATGGATTTTGTATCAACACAAAATAGCCGAAGCTCTCTACACTCAAAATGAGTTGACACAAATTGAATTTGTATCGACACCAAAGTGGTTTATCACTTTTGATATTCAGAACTTTGAGTCGACACAAATGCCAAATGAGTTGACACAAAAGTACTGAGGCTACTAGTAGAATTTGGTGTGTTGACACAAATTGAAGAAGAGTCGACACAAATATTCCGAGCCTGCCTGAAGAATTTTAGTGTCAACACCAATGTCCAAATGAGTTGACACAAATCTCCCGAGGCTTCTTATAGAATTTTAGTGTCGACACCAAGAAGATTTGAGTCGACAAAAATTACCCTCTCCCAGATGCTAAAGAACCATTAAGTCGACACAATATCCAAATGTATCGACATTGTTGTATTGGTGAGGAAGATTGCAGAAATTGTGTCGACACCTCAGAAGAATTGAGTCGACCCAATCACTTGAAGATCCTTACCCTAGACATTTTGTGTCAACCCTAAAGAAAATGTGTCAACACCTGCGGCAAAAATTTAAATTCGTTACAAACTTCAACGGTTGGATTTTTGGCATTTAATGCCCTCACCTATCTCCAACGGTCATGAATGCGCAAGAGCTTATATAAGGAGTTACTTCTCAGCATTTAAACTCTCTGGAGACTTATAATCACTGTTCTTTTGTTTGAGTGAAACTCAAAATCTTCAAGATTTAATTTATTGCTATAACTCAAGCTCTTGTACCTCATCTTTCCTTACCTTTTCATTTATTGCTAATCAATTTCTGTAAAGAGAGTGAGTGATTTTTATTTATACACTTTATTTTTTGTATTTAATGGTGAGTCACCTTTTGTCCTTTGAGTGAGTAAGTAAATCTCATCGAAGAAGTGCTTAAGAGTGATTAGAAGAAAACATGAGATTATATTCATAGGATCATCTTGTTGCTGGTGTAAGGCCTTTGAATGTGCCCATAAACATTCGTATCCTTGTGGATATTCTCAAGTGAAATCTTGAGGTTGTAAGGTTTGGAATGCGTCTGTGAAGCATTTTACATAGTGAAAATTTTCAAGGAGAGACTTGAGGAGTGGATGTAAGCTTAGAAGAAGCCGAACCACTATAAATCCTTGGTGTCTGGTTCATTCTCTCTATCCTTAACCTCTTTAATATTTGTATTGCTTTAATTTTTTATTACCTTGCTATATTTGTTTGCTCTATTAAAAGGTTTTCGAAAAAGTTTAAAAAATTATTATTAATTTTTTAAGACCCAATTCACCCCCTCTTAGGTTACCTAGAACTAACAATTGGTATCGAAACTTGAGCTCTTGTTTTCGACTTAACATCCTAAGAGTTTATATGGCAACCACTAGTATCGAACCTATTCAATTCGAAGGTCAGTCGACCAATAGACCTCACTTGTTCAATGGAACAAATTACAATTATTGGAAGGCTAGAATGAGAATCTACATTCAAGCTATAGACTACGATCTTTTGCAGGTTATCATTAATGGATCCAAAAGACCCACCAAAATCGTTAAAGGAACAATCATTTCTAAACCAAAAATTGAATGGACAGAACATGACATTAGAGAGATTCAAAAAAATGCTAAAGTTATGAATCTCTTATATTGTTCAGTTGACCCAAATGAGTTCAGTAGGATCTCTACTTGTGACACCTCCAAAAAAATTTGAGACAGACTCGAAGTTACCTATGAGAGTACTAATCACGTAAAAGAGTCTAAAATAAGCATGCTAGAACATAATTATGAATTATTCAAATTGAAGCATGATGAAATCATATCTAATATATTTACATGCTTTACTGATATTATTAATGGACTAAAATCTCTTGGTAAGATTTATTCCAATGCATAAATGGTAAGAAAAATCTTTAAGTGTATGCCTGAAAGCTGGGAAGCTAAGGTCACAGCTATCTAGGAAACTAAAGACCTCAATACTCTTAGCTTGGAAGAACTTCTTGGATCGCTCATAATCCATGAGATGAATATAAAGATGGACGATGATGATGAAAACAAAAAGAAGAACGAGATTGCCTTCAAATCCGTAAATCATGAGGAAGAGTCCAACGAAAATTCATCAAGTGATGAGAATGAAGACATGGCTCTCATCACGAAGAAATTCAAATGATTTCTTATAAATAAGAAACAAGGAGGAAGAAGATTCTTCAAGAAGGAAGGATACAAAGGCAAGCCTACCAAATTCAAGGGCGATTCTAGCATATTCAAAATCAATCACAAAAAAGATGAAATAATCTGCTATGAATGAAAAAAGTCTGGACACGTTAAGGCTGAATGTCCTCAGCTCAAAAAATAGTTCAAAAAGGGCTTCAAGAAATCCATGATAACTGCATAGGGTAAAAGCGATGACAGCAGGTCCGAGGATAAAAAAGAAGAAAATGAGGTTGCAAATCTATGTCTCATAGCTAAGGAAGATGATGAGGTAACCCATGACTCATTCTCCTTAGATGAGTTACAAAATGTATTTGAAGATTTACATGATGAATTGAGAAAAATGGGTGCTAAGAACTCTATTTTAAAGAAGTTGTTTCTTTCCTCAAGTGAAATTGTAACTTTGAAAAATGAAAAACTTTCTTTTTCAATACAAGTTTTTGTTTTGAAGGAGGAAAACAATGTTTTGATTGAAAAGGTTGAAGACCTTACAAAAACTATTTATAAGTTCACTAAAGAAAAGAACAACTTAAACAAATTTATTAGCATGCAAAAATGTGTTTTTGACAAAGTCGGGATTGGGTATAGACCGAAGAGGAAACAAAAGTTCTTAAGCAATATCTTTCTCAAGGCATCTTCAAATCATAAAAATACTACTTGTTTTCATTGCTATGAACATGGATACACTACCACACATTGTCAACACAGAAAATCATCCAATCCATCTGTCAAGAAGGTTTGCGTTTCTAAGGGAACACATCCTCAAGGAGCTAACTCCAAAGGACCCACAAAAATTTGGGTACCAAAAATCAAAAATTGATTCTTCTTGCAGGTATGTTTCAAATCCTCACTCAAAAAAGGGAAGTGGTACCTTGATAGCACTTGCTCAAGACACATGACAAGCGATCAATCTATGTTTGCATTCCTTAAACCAAAGGATGGTAGATTTGTAATATTCAGTGACAATAGCAAAAGAAAAATCATAGGAATCGGTTGTATTGGTAAAATTCCTTCCCCTTCTATTGAAAATATTTTGCTTGTTGATGGTTTGAAACATAACCTTCTTAGCATAAGCCAACTTTGTGACAAAGGCTATAAGGTTGTCTTTGATCATGCTAAGTGTGTTATTGAAGATTCAACCAATAACAAAGTTATTTTTGAAGGTCTTAGGCATGAAAATGTTTATACATTTACTCTAAATGATCTTTTCAAAAATAACACCAAGTGCATAGCCGCCTTGAGTGATAATATTGGTTGTGGCATAGAAGGTTTGGACATGCACACATGAACTTAATTTCTAAACTTTTGAAAAGAAATTGGTTATTGGGTTACCCCAAATTAAATTTGAAAAAGACAAAGTGTGTGATGCATATCAACAAGGTAAACAAGTTAGAAGTTCATTTCATTCGAAAAATGAGATTTCAATTTCTAGGCTATTACAACTATTGCACATAGACTTATTTGGTCTAATAAGGACTTTAAGCCTTGGAGGTAAGAGATCTACCTTTGTTATTGTTGATGCCTTCTCTAGATACACTTGGGTGCTATTCTTAGCTCATAAGGATGAAGCCTTTGTCTCTTTTACAAAACTGTCTCAGAGAGTTTAAAATGAAAAAGGTTTTTAAATCATAAGTATCTAAAGTGATCATGGTAGAAAATTTGAAAACAAAAACTTTTAAAAATTTTGTAATGAAAATGGTATTAACCATAAGTTCTCTACTCCTAGAATCCCTCAGCAAAATAGAGTTGTTGAGAGAAAGAATAGGACATTGGAAGAAATGGTTAGAACCAAGCTCTATAAAAATAACTTACCACGATACTTTTGGGCTGGGGCTATTAGTACCGCTTGCTTTATCATAAACAAAGCTATGATACGAGCTTCTCTTAAGAAAATCCCATATGAGCTATAGAATGGAAGAAAATCTAACATCAGCTATTTTCGTGCCTTTGGGTGCAAATGTTTTGTTTTAAACAACATCAAAGAACTTTTGGGTAAGTTCGACGCAAAATTTGATTAAGGTATTTTCTTAGGATATTCTTTATCTAGCAAAGCTTATAGAGTTTTCAACAAAAGGATCCTAATTATTGAAGAATCTATACATGTTATTTTTTATGAAACTAATCTTGGATCTTCAAAGAATTTTTATGAAGATAACTTAGCTGACATAGAAAAAGGTGTTGAAGATATCTTCATTAAAGAAAAAAAAGAACCAAATTAAGAGGAAGGTTCAAATCCTCAACAAATTGAAGTCAACAGGCTGCTGGATCTTCAAATCCTAAAAATTCAGATTTACCTAAGGAATGAAGGTATGCTCATGGTCATCCAAAAGATCTTATCATTGGTGATCCATCGCAAGGTATCAAAACTCGATCTTCTCTACATAATGTTTATGGTAATTTAGCATTTTGTCTCCAGATTGAATCAAAACATTTTAGGAAAGCCAAAAACAATGAGTTATGGACCTTGGCTATGCAAGAAGAGCGTAATCAATTTGAATGAAACAAGGTTTGGACTTTAGTCCCTAAGACCTAAGGATTACTCTATCATCGGTATAAAATAGATTTTTAGAAACAAAATAGATGAGAATGTAGTAGTTCTTAGGAACAAAGCTCGATTGGTAGCCCAAGCTTACAATCAAGAAGAAGGCATCGATTTTGATGAGACTTTTGCTCTTGTGGCTAGATTTGAAGCCATTAGGATGTTGTTTACTTTTTTATGCTTTAAAAACTTCAAACTCTATCAAGTAGATGTCAAAAGTGTCTTTTTAAATGGTTTTATCTTTAAGAAAATTTTTGTGAAACAACCTCATAACTTTGAAAATGTAGATTTTCTAAATCATGTTTACAAACTTCAAGGTTTTTTATGGTTTAAAGCAAGCACTTAGAGCATGGTATGAAAGGCTAAGCAAATTCTTGATTAAAAATGAGTTTTCAATAGAAAAAATTGATACCACTCATTTCATCAAGTCTTAAGAAAATGAAATGCTAATTGTCCAAATTTATGTAGATGACATTATTTTTGGTTCAAATAACGAATTTCTTTGCAAGGACTTAGCTAAGTGTATGCAAGAAGAATTCGAGATGAGCATGATGAGTGAGGTCAACTACTTTCTTGGACTACAAATCAAACAAACCCAAGAAAGAATCTACATCAATCTAGTTATGTACACATAGGACATATCGAAGAGGTTTGACATGCTAAAAGCAAACCTATGAGAACTCCGATGAATCCTACAACAAAGCTTGACAAGGATGAAGATGGTATAGCAGTAGATGAAGTGCGATATAGAGGTATGATTGGATCTCTATTATATTTTACTGTTAGCCATCTTGATATAATGTTTAATGTATATATGTGTGCAAGATTTTAATCAAATTCTAAAGAATCACATGTGACTGCTGTTAAGCGCATCTTTAGATACCTCTTAGGTACACAAAACCTAGAATTATTCTATCCTAGAGGAATAACCTTTGAGTTATTTGGCTATTCAAATGCTGATTTTGCCGGATATAAAGTGGATAAGAAAAGTACAAGTAGAACTTGTCAATTCCTAGGGCACTCACTAATCTCTTGGTTTAGCAATAAAACAGAACTTAGTAGCCTTGTTGATAGCCGAGGCTGAGTACATAGCAGCTAGAAGCTGTTGTGCACAAGTTCTTTGGATGAAACAACAATTAAAGGACTACAATTTTTGTTTGGATCATATCCCTATAAAATGTGATAACACAAGGGTAATTAATATATCTAAGAACCTAATACAACACTGAAGAACTAAGCATATTGAGATTAGACATCATTTTATACGAGATCATGTTCAAAAAGGTAAAATCGAACTCAAATTCATAGGCACAGATTACCAACTAGCTGACATTTTTACAAAATCCTTAAATGAAGAAAGAATATGCTATATTAGAAGAGAACTTCATATGTTGTGTGCTCTTAATTCATGATTAATATGCCATATTAATCATGTCTTTTCAATGCATTTCAATGCTTTTGTTATTCTTCATTGATGTGTGAAAAGTGCTGACACCACTTGAAAAAGTGTTGACACACTTACGTGTGCTGAGTTGACCCAAAACTGTATAGAAAATACACTGCGAGAAAAAGTGTTGACCCCTTTCTATATAGTGTCGATTTCACCCTTTTTGATTCTATGGAAATGCAGTTTAAGGATTTATTTTCCAGTCTCAGGTGAGAGAGACTCCTACAAATTCGTGAACTTCACTATCTCACACTCGTCAAACTATTATATACTCAAATTCACGTCTCCTCGATTCCAACCACCACCATCACCGCGTGGGTGAATGGTATTGAGATTCACTTGACCCCCTCAATCTTAAATGAAATTCTTTGCATACCATAGGGTGAAATTTTTGTTGCTTATAATAAGAAACCCATAGACATTGACGGTTTTTCTTTTCATGATGCCGTTAGAAATATCTTTGAAAATAATGAGATTGACCCTTCAAAACCCTTAGAAGTAAATTCCCTCAAACCTAAGATGCGAATTTTGCATCATATAGTCAACCATATTTTCCTTCTGTAGATGGGCAAATTTAATGATGTTACTTATATGCATGCACATCTTTATCATGTGATGCATCTTAGAACAACAAAATCTTGATCTTTGTTTTTTATTTATTTTCGACATGTTGTAATCTCATAGAAAGTCAAAATTCTCTTTTCCACATGTTATGTGTTTTACCCGAGTCTTTCGCCACTTTGGCCTAGACTTGTCTACTGAGAAGACGATTTCATTCTCAAAACATGAATTGTATGGTGCTTCAACTCTAAAGCATATGCAAATCTCAAAAGTTGATGGTGTCTGGACCACCAGATGTGGAACACCATATGCTTCTCGCCCTCAGTCTACATCCCGTGAATTCCCTCTAATTCACATTGATTTTGACTCTCCTACTCCTCTTGTTCGACCTAACATTCCTGAACCCTCTGGAACTCCATCACATGTTCCTCCTCCTCTAACTCACTCTGATATTCGATCTACCCCATCCACTTCTTTAGCTTCTTCGTCTGTTGATTTCTCTAAAATTGTTTCTTTGATCAATGGCTTTGCATCTTCTTTGTCTTCTTCCTTGGCTTCCTTTCAAGTTAAAGTCGATCAAGACATGTTTGATTTAAATAGCACTATTTCTTCTCTGTTTAAAAAAGTAAAACATCTTGATAAGACAAATCGTGCTCTCCGACGTGATGTCGAAAATGCCACTAATGCTGGCAGATCTTTATATAAGACAACAGATGACAGCCTTGTGTCCATTGTCAATTACAATAAAGCTATTCTACAGCAAGTGCGGAAGGAATATGATTAGGGCATCATTATGGCGGTTCACAACAACACCCGTAAAGTTGAGGACCATCTCAAATGGTTACAAGATGCCTGGAGCAAACATTTTAAGGCTAAAGAATCAAAAGAAGAAAAAGTTTCCCATCTCAAACGTGAAGTAAACTTGGGCCCTCGCTGCCACTCTTAATGCCATGGTAGCTACCGAGAAGAAGGATGAACGCACTCTATCCTCCAAAGAAAATGCTGCTAAGAGACGTCAGAAGGCAGAAGAAAAGAAAAAGTTCAAAAAGTTCATGGATGAATAGTAGTTTTGACCCTTAGATGATTCCAAAAGGGGAGAGAGAAAGAAAGAAAAGGTAAGTAGTCAAGTGAGGTGAAGGTGAAGGAAAAACATTAACAAACTTCATTCAGTAGTTTTTAATTTGGAAGGACAAGATGTAACCATTAAACATACATTCTATTTTCTTTTCTGTTGCTTTGTGTTGTTTGTATGGTTGAAAAACATATTCTCTTTTTCATACTTCTTTTATGGATGAATGCTTATATACATATATATTTGTGTATAACCAATCCTATTTATATATCTATGATTGATGGTTGAATTTTGAAAAATCACTTTGCATATATTTTCTTTGATGTACAAATTTTTAATAAATTCAGAATGCTTCTGAATTAAATTTATAAATCATCTTACAAATGTATATTACTCTGTTTAATGTATGCCTAACTCTGATGAATACATATTCTGTTTAACGCATATCGATAAGGAAAGAACCATTGTTGAAAAATCTTTTTAAATATTTTCTAGAAAGTATTGAAATTGTTATAATCATAAAAAAGGGAGAGATTGTTAGACCAAGGGATTTTTATACTGATTTTGATAATTTTCATAATTTATTTTCTAAGAATAAATAAATTTAAAAGGTGAATATTTATATTTTCTGAAAAGAAAGTGTTGACACATATTGAACAAATGAGTTGACACATTTAGCCAAAAGAAATGACTTATCTCTCAAAAGGATTAAAACACCTAAGTATTCTTGAGGATATTTTGTGTTGAATCCAATTGATAATTGAGTCAAAACTTTAAGACAAAGTATACTTGAAGATATTAAATGTGTCAACACCTTTGAATAGATGGTTTGACACCATAACAGCATGTTGAAGATGTCTCGGGTATTGAAAGTTAGTGTCGACACAAATGAATTTTGTATCAACACAAAAGAGCTGAAGCTTTTTGCACTCAAAACTAGTCGGCACAAATTGAATTTGTGTCGATACAAAAGTGGTTCCTCACTTTTGTTATCCAAACTTTGAGTCGACACAAATGCCAAATGAATCGACACAAAAGTACCGAGGCTGCCTGCAGAATTTGGTGTGTCGACATAAATTGAAGAAGAGTCAACACAAATATCCCGAGTCTGTCTGAAGAATTTTAGTGTCGACACCAATGTCCAAATGAGTCGACACAAATCTCCCGAGGCTTTCTGCAGAATTTTAGTGTTGACACCAAGAAGATTTGAGTCGACACAAATTGTCCTCTTCCGGATGCTAAAGAACCATTGAGTTGACACAATATACAAATGTGTCGACAATGTTGTGTTGGTGAGGAAGATTACAGAAATTGTGTCGACACCTCAGAAGAATTGAGTTGACTTAATCACTTGAAGATCCTTGCCTTAGACATTTTGTGTTGACCCTAAAGAAAATGTGTTGACACCTGCGACGAAAATTTAAATTTGCAGCAGACTTCAACGGTTGAATTTTTAGCATTTAATGCCCTCACCTACCTTCAACAGCCATGAATGCTTAAGAGCTTATATAAGGAGTTACTCCTCAGCATTTAAACACTCTGGAGACTTACAATCACTTTTCTATTACTTGAATCAAACTCAAAATCTTTAAGATTTCATTTATTGCTGTAACTCCAGCTCTTGCACCTCATCTCTCTTTACCTCTTCATTTATTGCTAATCAATTTCTGTAAAGAAAGTGAGTGATTCTCATTTATACACTTCATTTATTGTATTCAATGGTGAGTCACCATTTTTTCTTTGAGTGAGTGTGTAAATCTCATCAAAGAAGAGCTCAAGAGTTATTAAAAAAAAAAGGAGATTATTTTCATAGGATCATCTTGTTGCTGGAGTAAGGCTTTTGAATGTTCCCGTAAATATTCGTATCCTTGTGGATATTCTTAAGTAAAGTCTTGAGGTTGTAAGGCTTGTAATGCGCCTGTGAAGCATTCTACATAGTAAAAATTCTCAAAAAAAGACTTGAGGAGTGGACGTAGGCTTGGAAGAAACCGAATCACTATAAATTCTCAATGTCTGGTTCATTCTCTCTATCCCTAACCTCTTTAATATTTGCATTGCTTTAATATTTGATTATCTTACTATATTTGTTTGTAATATTAAAATGTTTTCGAAAAGGTTTTAAAAGTTGTTATTAATTTTTTAAGACACAATTCACCCCATTCTTAGATTGCCTAAAACTAACACTTTTGCTATGCAAATTTTTCTCACCAACGTGTTTCTCCATTTTTCAGGTCCACTAGGCTATTTGGGCAGGCATGGAGGAGTGGGCAGAGGTCGACCTAATGCGGAGCCGTGAGGCTAGCCAGACCCACGTCTTATTTGAGGGACCATTCTGTCGCGAGTGGTACCTTAGTGAGCGTGTTATTCGACAGTCCTTGGGGTACGACCATTTTCGTATCTTGAGGGCTCCTCTAGTCAAGATGCACCAGATTGAGTCCCTTTGTACTGCTGAGATCATTCGTGCCATGGTAGTAGTTGATGCCGCCACACTAATGCCCGCCATGGGACCCAGAGTTGTTCCATGAGCCCCTCCCCCTGCTGCTCCTGGTCCCATCCATCCCGAGCTTTCATGGATAGTGGACACCTTTGTAGATGGGGTCCTTCATAAAACCAGAGTTCCCAAGTCAGCAGCCCTAGAGATTCTCCTACCCCCCGGCGCCGAGTAGGTATGACATCCTTTCTTTTGTTCTTAATACTGTTATTTGTATCTGACTATGATGGCTGGACTGCACCAATTCCCATATCTAACTGATTCCCATATCTAATTCATCTTGACACTTAATTACATTGACTTATTTCTTCTTTTGGCAGATGTCCCGAGAGTGGTGTGACTTGTCCCTTTGCCTGATCACTAGGTTGAGGGTGTTGGTCCGCCGCTGAGATGCTGCCTTCCGGGCTCATGGCTTGGAGCCTCTTATTCCTCGGGGTGCCCCTGTTGCGGTACTCAGTTCTTTCTATCTCTCATTTACATTCTTGCACCTTTTCATTGTGCTCATACTTATCTGCATTAGCTAACATGGTCCTTTTTCTTCTTTTAGCACCGGCGTGGTGGAGGTCCGAGGACTCAATGTGGCTATACCACACCTGCTGTTCTAGCTGCACGCTCAAGACGGACCTCCACATATACTTCTGCTGCTACTTCTACCGCTAGTAGTTCTTTTAGAGTTCAGACCTCTAATGCGGTTCAAATGGGTACAGACTCGACGGGGTCATCTTCTGGGGATTCTTCCCAGGGCGGCTATGTGGCTCTGAGAAAGCGAACTCGGAGGGAGTGACTTTCTTTCTGATGACTTTTTATTTCTTCTATCTTCATACGGAGACCTACGTGCTTATTCTTGTTTGTGCCTTCGTGCTCGTTCGATACATTCCCATATTCTACCTTGTTGTACCACACAGATACACTATTTTGACTCACTGCTCAAAAGCACTAGTTTTGATGCTTACTATTTTACTGCTCTGATATACACTGATATACGACTCTTGATACTCCCATGAATACACATTGACATACTGTTCACGCCACACTGCACAGATATGATGGATGGGGCCTACGTGCCACGAAACACACTTTATATTACTTTTGCTTTTAATGGGTTGGGCCTTTGTGCCATTTAGATTACATTTTTGCTTATCATGGATGTTTGAATCTCTTATGTTATAAAAACTTTTCTCAAATGTTAAACTTGTAATTATGCATGACATGTTTTTTATAAGTTGTGAACTTTGTGAAATGAACTGTTTTTCCTTGTTGTGAGTTGCTTACACGTCGCTGAGACGTTTTACAGTATGTTGGGAAAACAAGGAGGGTCTGCCAAAATTTACTGTATCAAAAAATGGCGGCCATGAGGAACGAAGTCATGGTTGTGCCTTTTGAAATCAGCGACCTGAACTTGTGTGAAAAATAGTTCATGACCTGTAGTTTTAATGTCACGAATGCGCATTCTAGGAGAAATAATATGACGACCGTGTGAAAAGAAAGAGGCGGCCATGAGAAATAAGGTAACAGATGTGAGTAACTTTTTTTGGCACGAAACTTCAGGCAGATTCTGTACCTTATAAGTCAGTACCTTATACTCCCATAGAATTATGGGCTGGGCGTAAGCCTAGTCAGAAATACATTCGGATTTGTGGGTATCTAGCACTTGTGCTGAAAGAGAATGCGGGTAAGTTAGAACCGAGGACATAAGTCTGTTTCTTTGTGGGGTATCCCAAGGGAACGAAGGGTGGTCTGTTTTGTAATCTTAAGGATTAGAAGGTTATTGTTAATACCAATGTCCGATTCTTTGAAGTGGATTATATTATGGATCACAAGCCCAAAAGCAACATTATTTTAAAAAAACTGAGAGAAAATACTAATGGAATGGAAGAACAAGTCATTGATATTCCAATACCTCATCGTAGTGGGAGGATTATCGGGACAGATGCAAATCAAGAACTGAGTCCTGATGCACAGGGTTCAGATCCTGCACAGCGAGTTACTGCTAGTACACAGATACAAGTAGTGTCTCGTCGTAGTGGGAGGGTTATTCATCAACCTTATCGGTATATGTTCTTGGGAGAGTTTTTCGACAATATCTTGACAGAACTGGATGCTGAACCCTATAACTACAATGAATCACTTAAAGACAAAGATGCAGATCTTCAGGAAAGAGCTATGAATTCAGAGATGCAATCTATGTATTCCAATCAAGTCTGGGAACTTATAGAACCACCCGAATGGATAAAATCCATTGGATGCAAGTGGATTTATAACAGGAAGAGAAGAGTAGACATGAAGGTTAAAACCTTCAAAATTAGGCTTATTGCTAAAGGGTTCACTCAGAAAAATGGGGTCGATTATGAGAAAACTTTTTGCCGATAACCATGCTTAAGTCTATCTAGATTTTCTTATCTATTACTGCTCATTTTGATTATGGAATTTGGCAAATGGATATTAAGACAGCTTTTCTTAAATAAAAGTTTTGATAAGTGTATCTATATGATACTACCAGACGAATTTATTGCAAAGGATCATGAATACATGCTGTGTAAGTTTAAGAGAATTATTTATGGACTTAAGCAAGCATCAAGGTCTTGGAACACTCGGTTTGATCAAGTCATTAAGTCTTATAATTTTGATCAGAGTCCAGATGAGTCCTGTGCTTATAAAAAGCGTGACGAAAGTGTGGTTATCTTTCTAGTACTTTATGTAGATGATATCTTGCAAATCGAAAATAATGTGAGGGCATTATCTACGGTTAAAGGGTTATCTAGGCAGTTTAATATGAAGGACTTGGGGGAAGCCAGCCACGTCCTTGGGATCAAGCTTGTGCGAGATCAGAAATAATAGATGTTGGGCTTATCACAAGCAAAGTATATCGACGATATCCTTGCTCGTTTCAACATTTAAGATTCCAAGAAAGGGTTTCTCCCTTTCAGGCTGGAATCACTCTATCCAAGGATCAGTGTTCTATGACACTTGATAGAGAAGATGAAGGCGGTTTCTTATGCTGCAGCAGTAGAAAGCTTCATGTATGCTATGCTTTGCACTAGACCCGACATCTATTTTTCCTTTGGCATGATTAGTAGATATCAGTCTAACCTAGGGCAGGACCATTGGACTGCGGTAAAAAATATAATCAAATACCTGAAAATGACTAAGGATTATATGTTGGTTTACCAAGAAGATAGTTTAGTACCTTTGTGTATACAAACTCAAATTTTTAGTCAGACATAGAGCTTACATCAGGAGACAACTTTATAGATACTTTATAACAAGCTTACCGGCTAAAACTTTTGATAGTCATGTAGACGGTATAGCAGTTAGATGTATGGCAGCATAATTTTGAGTATAAGTGGGAGATTATTAGGGTTGGTATATTGAAAAATCATATTTGTAATATTTAATTTTATTTTTATATAATCAATTTTTCATCTAATGAGAAATTTTTATGAGTAATGTATGTGTATCATTTCTTTAATATTATACATGGATGTTTGATATTTTGTATAGTATTTAATCTGATGTGTAGAATACGACTTCCACATAGAAGATCATATTTTAGGTTCTTGTAGAATATAAGTTTTATGTACACAGTTTAGATGGAAATAGACATACTGTTGGAGGCAAAAACTGCTAAGATCTTTGTTTTTGTAAATGATTTTTGATAAAAAAATTAACTGAACGGGCAAACGCGGAAACGGGCTCCAGATAAAAATTTTAACGTCGAACGATCAAAAATAAATCCGTGCAATCAAAGTTAATTTAGATGAATACCTCTTGTCGATCTAATCTTCCACTGCGACTTGATTCCGAGTTGAACCTCCTGTCAGATCTTCTACCGTATTTTCGTATGCCATCATCGAACGTTGTGTGGGTTACGATCCTCCGAGAACTCATACTGGCAGAACCCCGATATCTTTCATCTTGAAAGATAAAATATGATATCTCTAATGTATGATATAAGAACTATCAATCTCAAACTGGTTTAGCCTACCCACGTATATATAGGGTTATAGCAGGGACCTAGTGAGTAATTATCAGTTAGACTTCTAGTGGAACACAAACATCTACTAGAGGTTTCAGCAATTATGAAAAGACATGCAGTGGTTTCTACAATTTTTATAAAACACTGAATTATAGTTCATACCACTAAAGAACTATAATTACACTATGACCTATAATCTCAAGACCTTCTTGCATTGAGCTCATATTATTAAATGCTTACCATTTCTCCCCACGTTAAGATTCCTGATACCCACCAATTAAATTTAATTACAGATAATTTAATTTAATCGGCATCTTGATATTCCTTAATCCCTTTGACTTAACTTATTTGACCGCCGGATAATCAAATCACTCTGCAGGATTTGGCCTGGTCAAAACTTATAAGCATCCTTACGGGGGTATCGTCAATCTCGATCATTCGGGACGTGAATTCCGTCAATAATTAATATTTGTCATATAAATAATACCGCTATCTAACTCACCGAGAATATAGACCCATATAACATCACACCATTTAATGAATCAAAATAATAAATATTAAATATATGCAAATTAATAATTATTTCAGGATTAAGAGGATAAGTACTATTCA
>JAOTRH010049134.1:0-19511 GCA_034768845.1 Heliamphora exappendiculata | reverse complement strand
ATTAGTTTTATTTGTTGAGAGTACCGATAGATAATTCTATATGGCACTCTAAGAGTTCTTAATAATTTTTTCTAACGTGTGTGTTAATGGTACATTTTATAGGCCAATATGGGAAGGTGGGCAATACGAAGGTGATGAGAAGAAGCGACAGGATGCACTTCGGCTGGCCATGGAACTTGGAGCCGATTACATTAATGTCGAGCTTCAGGTTCATTATAATTCTTCACATTATCATTTTTTTATCTTTTAGTCTCTAGTTTTAAAAACAAAAAACCTTTTAGTCTCTGTTTGGCAATTCTAAAAAGATATGTTAACCACCATATATATGTTGAGACTATAAATAAGTAGACTCTGATTATAACAAGCAGTCTATTATTTATGTCTAATTATGACAATTCTGACCTCTGTGTATTATGATGTGAATATAAATTTTTTAAAAATAATCAACTCTTATTTACTAGAGTTTAATTTTAACCGCTATAAATATTATTATTATTATTTATCGGTTAAGAAGTGGTGATTTGCATGACCGTTTTTGAAAAGCAATTCTGTTTGGTTGTAGTTTTTTTTTTTTAAAAAACAATTCTCCAAAAATAAATAAAGCACATTTGTTAGCAACTTTTTAAAAATTGTTTTTAATATTGGGTTAAAAAAATGACTAAAAATTAAAATTTTTAAAAACGATTGAAAATTATTTTTCCTCTTTTCTCTCCAACAGAATTTGGTGCACTAAGAAATAATTTCGAACTTTAGCCACCAAACACATTTTCTCTTTTTAAAATATTATAAAAAATAATTCATAATTTTTTTTTAATATAATTTTTAAAAAATACAACTAATGATTTCTTTAAAATCTCTTTTTTTTAACCTGTCTTTTTAAAAATATTTTTTAGTTACTCTTGAGTAATGGAGCTAGCATTAAAAAATTTGACTAGAGTGTGGAAAAAAGTTCACTGAAAATTTGACCCTTTTTTTTTTCTTTTTTAACTCTTTCATAACTTTATCAAAAGAATTTATTCTTTTAACTAATTTAGTTGACAGTAATTTAAAAAGTTCCAAAAAAAAATCAGACTAGATTTAAAAAGAAAAAATCACTAAAGATAAAAAGATTCTTAAAAAATCATAATTCTTTAGATATTTCCAAACAAGACCTGATATTTTTGTGCTTCTACATTCGGTGAGAGCACGTTAATTTGCTTCCCCAACTAAATAAAATTGGAGTAATTTGGGATTAGGAAACATGCTGCATACGAAGGTATTTGTGGTAAATAAAATTATAAAATTATAAACTTATAAAATTATAAATTATAGTTAAAAAATATATATTTATGATATTAGATAAAATTTTTAAGTATTTGTTAAACTTGTAAAATTATAGTTTCAAGTAATAAAATTTGTATTTATTGATTTAAAGCTAAAAATTACAAAAAAAAATTATAAGTATATTTTTTTGAATATTCTTAATTTTATCGTGAGCTATAAAATAAAAATTACTTTAAGCTCAAACAAACACCCTCTACAGTTTTGCATTAATAGAACTAATTATTTATGGATTGTAATTGAAAAAAAATAATAATTATAACTTATTGTAGAACTTGTGAGTTTTTGAAAACTAAATTAATTTTTAGTTGAAATTAGTAGTTTATAAAAAAAAATGTAATAATATCTTCTGGCAAAAATTATAAATGTTTAAAAAAATAATAATTTATTACTAAAATTAGTAGTAGAAAACTATAAGCTACTATTTATTAGTAACCACAAACACAACTAAATTTATTTATTTTTAATCCAATCAATTAAAATTTTTTATACACATTCAAAATATAAACTTTTTCTTTAAGTGAAATTACTCTAATGCATTCAATTTAAAAGTCAATTCTATTCTCATTAATAAAAAAATCGTGTTAATATCCCAAAACACTATAACTTAAAAGAAAAAAAGTAAAAATATATTAGATATTTTAACAAAAAGCAAAAAAAAAATGTTACCATACAAAAAATATCACAAACACTATATTTTTTTAAAAAAAAAAAAACTAAAGCTCTGTTTGGGATATCTTAAAAAAACTAGATTTTTAAGAGGTTTAGCTTTTTTTTTAAATAAAAAAATAAAAAAAATTAGATTGCTTGGAATAATTTTTTACAGTACCTTGTTTATTTTTTGAATTTTTATTAAAATGTCGAATATGATCTTTTTTTATAAAAAAAAATTATAATATTTAAGATATTAGTACTGCATTTGTTATTTTTGTAAAGAGAATTAACTCTTTAAAATGAAAATATTATAATTATTTTACTCAAAAAAAAAAAAGTAATAGTTTATGGAATTCGTATTAGTTTTTTTTTTTAAATAAAAAACAAGTCAGTAATTTTTTTAAAGAAGTAAAACCCTAGAGCTTAAAAACTCTCATTAAAAAAAAAAAAAAACAAAAGTGTGAAACTTTTAAAACATACCAGTCATATCTGTGCCCCATGGTTGTTGCACAGGTTGCGGAAGAGTTCAACAATTCAATCAGGGGGAAGAAGGCAGAGAAGTTGAAAGTGATTGTGTCGTCCCATAACTTCCACAACACGCCATCAACCGACGCCATTGGCGATCTGGTCGCAAGAATTCAAGCAACTGGGGCGGATATAGTCGGGATTGCGACTACTGCTCTCGACATCACCGACGTCGCGCGCATCTTTCAAATCACTGTTCATTCTCAAGTAAGTATTTAATTAGCGCCGGTTTGGAATGTTTAAACATTTTAGTTTTTAAGATGTGTAATTTTTTTAAAATAAAATAAGAAGAAGAAGAAGAAGAAGAAAGATAGTTAGATTGTTTGGAATAATCTCTTGTAATAGTTTTTTTTTTATAGTAAAATGTTTAAAATTTAGTAATTTTTTGTTTTTAAGTTAGTAGTGTTTGGATATTAGCACAGTTTTTTTATTTTTGTAAGAAAAGTAAATTTTTTTAATTAAGAGTATTGTAATTATTTTACTCTAAAAAAGTTAGCATATTTGAGATTTATATGAACTTTTTTTCTTGGAGAAAAGAATGGAAAAAAAATCAGTGACTTTTTTAAATGACCAAACATTACAAATTAAAAGTAAATTTTTTTATTAACACGACCTTACTTTCTAAGTACGCGGCTTGGCAGAAACGGAATCAAAATTTTAATTTGAGAGTCGATCCAATTAAGGGGTTGTTTGAATAAGTTTTTGTTATTAGTTTTTAGCTTTCTGCTATTGATTTTAGTTATAAATTATAAATTTTTTTAAACAATAATAATTTTTAACTATTTTTTTTTATTTTATCTATAAGTTACAATTTTTATCAAACAATTCTCATAACTTCTGCTATAATTTACAATCTATAAACTACTAGCAGTAGCATTCCTAAATATCCCCAAGTAAAAGAAAAAAATTTCATTAAGTAATACAAAAATTTAATTATTTAGCTCTAACCCGTCATCCAATTATATTATTTAGTTATAGTTTTGGCATATGTAATCAATCAGCGGGTTCAACGATTTTGGATGCACAAATTTAACGGGTCCATGGGTAGGTGAAGTTTGGTTTGACCATTTAAACTTGCTTGTTTTAGATTTTTTTTTAGCTCATTTTATCTTTTGAGCCAATCATAAGTCATTTTAATTTTAAAACTTATTTTTGGCAAATTCAAACCTCAAAAGGTTATAAATTTGTCAATTAAATCGTTCATAGGCTCAAATTACATAAACTGCACAAAAAATACCAAAACAATACACAATCTAATCTCATAAAAAAATCAAAAATTCTATCAAAATTGAATATTTGACTATTGCCCAAAAAAGAAAAATCGAAAGACCTGCCACTCGACAGAATAATGAGAAAAATCATTAATGATCAAGTTAGGCGAAATGAATTAGACAATTTGAATGGATCGTACCCATTCATGAACATAGTGGAGTGACACTAATAACAGGGTGATAGAATGAAAAGTTGTGATCGTGAGATAGTAGTAGAAGTGAAGCGACTATGGTGGTGGTGTGGTAACAGGGACAGCGATAATAACGGTAATAGTATCGATAGTAGTGGTAGTAATGACAATGAAATAGTGACAGAAGTGGAGTGAGTATGGTGGTAATATGGTGGCAGTAATAACAGTAACCACAATAGTGATAGTGAGTGGAGTGAGTATGGTGGTAATATGGTGGCAGTAACAGTAACCACAATAGTGATAGTGATGACAGTAAAAAGTGGTGGTAGCGGCGGTGGTAGGGTCTCTATGCATCCTTATGGAGACTCTGAGCATTGCAATATAAAGCTCATCATATGTGGCTTTCTTTCCTACATTTGCTCTAACACGCACTCACATGACACAACCCCTCTTTACAGGTTCCAATAATAGGAATTGCGATGGGGGAGAGGGGCTTGATTTCGCGGCTCCTGAGCCCAAAATTCAATAGCTACCTCACCTACGCCGCGCTGGAGGCCAGCGCAATATCAGCTCCAGGGCAACCGACGGCTAAGGACCTCTTGGAGTTGTACAACTTCAGACTCATAAAACCCGACACCAAAATCTATGGCATCATTGGGAAGCCCGTTGGGCACAGCAAGAGCCCCCTTCTCTTCAACGAGTCGTTCAAGAAAGTCGGCTTGAATTCAGTTTATGTGCACTTGTTGGTCGATGATGTTAAAAAGTTCTTCAACACCTATTCGTCCGTTGATTTCGCCGGGTTCAGGTAACAAAAATGTGTCCAATTGGGAATGGGTAAAGTTTTCACCTTTTAACTCTGAAGATCCTCTCGATACCTCATTTTGTGAGTTTGAAATAAATTTACATTAATAATCCAAATTATTTATTTCGTAAGCATATTGTTGAAGGGATGATTTCCTCAACTCTTCTTCTTTCAAAATATCTCAAAACTCTGTTTTGTAATTTTGCAGTGAATTTACAATAATAATTTGAATTATTTATTCATAAATTATTTTGAAAAAATTATTTATGTAAAAAAAATTAAGTTTATTCGAACATTCGATAAATACATGAACAAATCGTATTTTATGTTACAAAATAGACTATTTTGTTTTAAAACGAATTGTTGAAGTTTAATCCGTCCATTTTATAAAACAAGATGTGATTTGTTTATGTAATAAACGGTATTTGATCAAATTAAATTTTTACGTGAATAATCTTTTCAGCATGTGCTAAGTGATGAATGGTTTATATCATTCTTGTAGTTTTGGACCCACACAAAATATAATATTGAAGGGTTTTGAGGGATGGAGTCTTCAGCCATTTGGGAAGGCAAGTTATTATGGTGTATAATGTGCTTCAGACCAATGAAAGAAATGGTAGGCTATAAATTACAAGGATAAGATAATTTCCCCATCAAAAAAAAAAAAGATAAGATAATTTCATATATAGGCTATAGATTGTGATTAGTCTAAAACTATATAAATTTTGAAAATAATTTACTTACAATAATAATGTGTTGATTGAATTATTTTTGTTAAATTAGTCTACTAAATAACATGAGACAATATAAAATGTTGATGTTATAATGGTACATTAATTTAATAAAATAGTTTAATCACCAATAGTACTATTAATTTACACGTATAAATAAATTGTACCAGTATCTAATACATACTCGGTTCTCTTCGTACGATTACACATTTTTAATTATTAGTATTTCACAGTTTGAAATTAGTCTAAACTCTAATTCCTGTTCCTTTATATAATTAAATAGTTTAAACCGGCACGAACACCTTAAAATCTCAACAAATAAAAAAAAAAATAGTGTATGATTGAGCAATGAAATAACACATTTTGTAATGCAGCTGCACAATTCCTCACAAGGAAGTCGCACTTGAATGCATGGATGAGATCGACCCAATTGCCAAGGTAATTCAATTGCAAACTTACCCAATGTTTGGACTAAGTCTAATAGTTTTATTCTTCGGAACTTGTTTTGTATTTTTTGAATTCTTTTATAATTTGATTTATTTTATTTTATTTTTACTTTTGAGGTTCCTTATGACAAAAGAAATCTAACAAAAATGTACATTCGGACTAAAGTTATTTTTCTTTATTAAAGATGAAAATATATGGCAAAAAATTAGTAAGCCTGTTGAGTTTATTTTTTTTATCTTATACGAATTTTTTTTTAAAAATTTTGATAAAAATATTTATTTTTTTATTTTTTCATGATGAAATAAATCCAGATAGTACACTCACTTTGGATGTCCTGCAAAAAAACCTATTTATGAGAAATTTTATCTTAATAAAAATATTAATATTTACATGGATAAATCGTATTTTATTTTACAAAATATAATTTTTTTTACTTCATCAGTTCATTTTAAACTTCAATAGCTCATTTTCTTTAACAAAATGTATTTTGTTCATGATACTACTGAGATCGGATTGAGCTAAATCGTGAAGTTTATATAAACACTGAGTGAAATGAACTTAGAAATTATATTTTGTAAGCTCTACTCACTACTAAATGTAATATTTCACGTGATTTTGTGGCTGTCATGACGCATGAGCCCCAATTGACTCAGACCTTCAATAATTGCTTTGTTCCGGAACTTTATGAATAGTTGTTTTCGGGGCTTTACTTTTTTTAAAAAATATATATAAAACAAAAGGAGAGAAAAAGAAAAAAAATGTTGCTTCTATTGTTGAAGAGGATGATTAGGGTTAAAACTTGTGGCAGAAAATAGGAGCAATAAACAACATTGTGAGGAGAGCAGACGGGGCACTAAAGGCTTACAACACCGACTATATCGGCGCCATTTCCGCAATCGAAGACGGACTCAGAGGTTTGGCAACTGATTTTAAGTGGGGTTTATTAATTTTTTGGTTTAAAATCAAAGAAAGCTTTTAACCTCATCTTTTAATTTTATTTTTTTTGCCTTTTTACTTATTGACTTTTAGTCCCTTTTTTTTTCTTTTTACTTATTAACCTAAAATACTTTTATATATTTTTTAGAAATATCGTAATGTTTATTATGCACATCTATTTTTTATAAAAATTATATTTTTAAAATTTAATTACTAGTTGAAATCTATCCAACAAAATCTATGTAAAAATAAATAAACAATGATAACATATTCTTTCTTACTTAAAACTTTGATCCTGTTTGGGCTAAATTGTGTAACTTTTGCTTATTTTTGTCTTTTATAATTTGTTTTAATCTTTTGACCTTACTTAATCGCATCATTTCAAGGAGATGAACAGAAAAATTAAAAAAACTTGATCAAAATATAAGAAAAAATTTACTAAAGACGAAAAAATAAGCAATATAAATTTAGCTTCTTGTCTTATTTTTTATTTTTTTTTGTTTTTTTAATAAAAAAATTTAATTTTTTTGACTCGTCTCGATGAGATTAGTCAAAAAATATAACAATTTAACTATATAATAAAAAGAATTCACTAAAAATAAAAATAAGTTACATATAAAAAAAGAAAATAAGCAATTATATCAAACAGAGCCTTTGTCTTTTTTCTTTTCGACTTAAATTATCTTTAAACCAAAGTCTTTTGACTTTTTTTTTTTTTTGGCTTTAAGTCTCTCGTACGATTAACAAACGAATTTTTTTTACTATTTAATTTAAAATAATTTTAAATTAAAAGTCTGATTTAAAACAAGATTACAAAACGGCCTATTCTTTGATCTTTCCTTTTTTTCTTTTTTCTTTTTTCTTTTTTCTTTTTTTCCTTTCAGAGTCGAATGGTACAACAATCTCCACGGACGGTTCGCCCTTGGCCGGAAAATTGTTTGTTGTGTTGGGTGCGGGAGGCGCTGGAAAGTCGCTCGCCTATGGCGCACAGCAGAAGGGAGCAAGAGTTGTAGTTGCAAATCGCACACTTGGTAAGACTCTACCTTATTTTTGTCTTTTTTTAATTTTTGTTTATCTTTTGATTGCAATTTTTCTTTTTTTTTTTTGGGATAGTCTCAATACATATTGTGAGTAATAATATAATAATGTAATTTATTTTATTTTTCTGTAAGTAGTTTATTTTTTTACATTGGTAGAATTAGATTATATAAATCCCGCTTATTCTTGTATTACAAACAACTTTTGCAATACACCGTATAGGTTTTTTTTTTTTTTTTTGTCTCTCTTTTAATATTTTTACATGGTGTCAGAGTTAGGGTATTAAGAATTAAAATGGTGCATGTCCCTGGCATACACACGTGAAGGAATGAGTGCGGCGAAATCCTATATTGTCTTAGTAAAAAAGTAATTTATAATATATAAGTGTGAGAGCACCCTTATCTTAAGAGTTAACTTTTGAGATTGAGTTCTACTCAAGATCATGTAACACATATCACATTCTAATTAAAGCAAGAAAAAAATATATGAATTATTATATTAGATATATGAATAATTTGTTCAACACTAGTGAAAATTATGTAACATACTATTAATTAAATTAAACAATTGTATATTTTTAAAAAAAATATATGTTATATAATTATATATTTCATCATTCGAATGTTGGAAAATATATTAAGTGTGATTAAATAATGTTTGGAACAAAATCCAAAACATTATTACCTTCAAGAGGTCATTTAGGCGTGGTTAAAGGGTTCGCAAATTAAATATTATTAGTGTCTATTGAAATATCGAAAAAATATATGATATAATAAATTTAATTTTTTAAATAATACATGTTTCACAAGTGTCGAATATGTTTATAAGAGTGTTCAAAGAGTATTAGTATGTTCAGCATAAATGTTTGGCACAACATGTTTTTTTCGTAAAAGTATTTATGCTTCTTAGTTTGTGAGTGTGTGTATGTGAAACAAATACAGGGCAACTGGTGGTGATGCTCCGTCCATGTTAATTTAACTTATAGTTCAACAAAAAATTAAAAATATTCAAATAAATTTGCTAATAGCTTTTTACATGTAGTTTTTAATTTTAAATCAATAAACACAAATTCTACTATTTTAAGCTATAAATTTATAATTTTAACAAACACTTACAATTTTTGTTTAAAGTTATAATCACATTTTTTCAATTTTAATTTATAAGTTCAAAAATCCAACTACACCAAATACCCTCAATGATTTGAGGTTTTTTTTTTTTTTTGACAGAACGAGCTAAGGAACTGGCTGAGAAAGTGGGGGGCAATGCTATGACTCTGGAAGAAGTAAATGATTTTCATCCAGAAGAAGGAATGATTCTTGCAAACACAACATCAGTTGGGATGAAACCTCACATTGATGCTACCCCCATCTCCAAGGTTAGCCTTCCTCTCTGCTTCTCAACTTTATTAAATCCTTAGCTATGTAAATCCTTTTAATGCAACAGCTCAAGTAATACTGCACAACCAAGCAAAAGTAATACTGCACAACCAAGCAAAGGTTCCTAAAAAAAACAATTTAATTACGAACACTAGTGAGGGTCACATGAATGCGGTGGGTCCCACATTCATATTTAGTGAGGGTCTTACGATAGCATCTGCATCGGTGACTCGACACTACACTACATTTTACACTGCACATTCAGAAATACAATGAGTCTCACGTGAAGTTTAAAATGAAATTTCGAGAAATCGGTCATGTTCTTGCACTCTCACACATCAAGTGCGGTAGGAATACAGTAGCTTCTACCACACTTGATGTGTGAGAGTGCGAGAACAGGACTGATTTTTCGAAGTTTCATCTGAAGCGAGTTATCAATAAATGGATAATTATTAGGTAGTCTGGAAATGCATGCGAACTAATATTGTTTATATGGTGTATTTACTTGGTCCTTATTTGAGATACCTTAAAAGCTTTTTTTTTATTTAAAATATTAGTTTTTAAGTCATATTGTTTGGCATTTTAAAAAAGTCAACTAATTATTTTAAACTTTTTTTTCAAAAAAAAAAACATTATTCATATAAATTCTCTTTAAATGAAATAATTATAATACTCTCAATTAGTCAACTCTACTCACAAAAATAAAAAAAATGTCGATATTTCAAACACTAAAATATAAAAACATTTTAGATTTTGAGTATATTAAATATTTCAATAAAAAACAAAAAACTAAAAAAGTTATCATAAAAAATTATCTCAAATAATTTAACTTTTTTTAAAAAAAAATTAAACCTCTTAAAAGTCAAATTTTTAGACATCACATATAGGAGCATTATAACGTAACCGAAAACACGCTGAGTATGACAATGTTAACTTACTTTCATTAATTTAGTGCGAGACAAAAAAAAATTGTTAGGATTGATTTGAATCTATTTTTGGTGGATTAAGTTTGTGAATATTAAATTTTAAAATTATTAGTCAATCAGTGGTATTAAAGAATAAGGAAATTGAAGGATATTGAGTTTCCTAAATCACATGAGAATGATGAGAATTACGTTAGTGATCTTTTAGGCAACCAGTTTATTGAGTTTGATTTTAATTAAAATTCATTTGAAATTTATATAAAGAGGTTCAAGTATCAGAAACTCTAAGACACAGAAATAGTGAGGCAAAACGTAAGGATACACCAGAAAAGTTTAGATTGATGCCATATAGTATAAAGAAAGATTCAAATACACTAGAGTGGGGTTCGAATTTAAAAATCAGAGAGCGTAGAGCTAATTCTTATAATCTTTATTGATAATAGTAGATTATTCTCTTTTGTTCTCCTACAGATGTAGATAGTTAGTTGAGCCATATATATCTTGTGTTTTTCTTGGATGTTCTTATTTTATTCTTTATTTGTTTTGTGTGGATTAAAGTCTACTTTTTTTTTTCAATGCATTAAGAAATTTGTGCCCTAAAAATCCCAACAAGTGATATCAGAGCTTCTGATTATTGGCTTAATTTCTCGATCATAATAAAGATGAAAAAACATCACGTTAAAGATTTCTACAGACTAGTATTGAAAGTAGTGACATGTGGATTACCACTACCATATAAGTGAAATCTAGCAGCGACGGCTCAGATCTCCGATATATGTAACTTGATTCTAATCGACAAGAACAATATATCAGACAAAAGAACAGCAGTTAAGGTGGAGTCCAAGTTCATTCAGATTAATTATCAGAGAGAGTGGAGCATCCATACTCGTGAAAATGGTTTAGAAATTCGAGTCAAAGTGAAAATTGTTGGGATTGACTCAAATATAATTCTGGTGGATTAAGTTTGTGCGTATCAAATTTAAAAATCCTTAATTATTCAGTGATATTGAAAAATAAGAAAACTAAAGAATATTGAATTTTCTAAATCACATAGGAATCATAGAATCATATTAGGAATCTTTTGGACAACCAGTTTATTGAGTTGTATTTTAATTGGTTTCCTTTGAAACCTATATAAAGAGAGTTCAAGTACTAGAAATCCTAAGACATAGAGTTAGTGAGGCAAGATACGAGGACACACCAGAAAGGCTCAGGTTAAGGTCATAGAATGTAAAGAGAGGCTCAAGTACACTAGAGTGAGGCTCAGATTTAAAGATAAGATAGTATAGAATTTGTTATCTATATAGGTTGTTATATTTAGCATTCCATTTGTCCCACATCGAAAGTAGAGAGACTTTATCTTTACCTTATAAATAAGAAGGTGGAAACTTATATTATCTTAACCTGTATTTGGACTATTTTTTTAAGTAACTTTTAGACTTTTAGACTTTTTTGTAAAAAAGTAAGTGCCAAATCATGATTTTTTTGTGAAAAAAAAGTAAAAAAAGATTGGTTTTTTTTTTTACTACCCAAATCAAGTGTTTTTTTTTTGTTTTTAAGCCAAAAAGTATGGCTTAAAAGCCAGGTCAAACACAGACTTAGTATAAAGACAAAAGAGAGGCTATGATTCCATGTGTTCTAGTGCGTAACACTGGAACACGCGCGCGCGCACGTGGCGTGGGCTGTAGGGCGCTAGTGGCGCATTGTTGGCGCTTTAGTCAATTGGACACGTGGCACGTGATGTAAGATGCGATCACGTAATGTGTATTGTATAATGGTGCACTGAGATATACAGGATAATTTTTTATTTTTTTCAGTTAATAACTAATAGAAATTCAAAATTTTGAACAAACAGACACAATCCAACAGATGCGTTGATTCATTTGGTGTTTATTTGGTATCTTTAAAATTGCCAAGTTTTGGATCAGAAACCATCTTTAATTTTCAATACAATTCTGGTCAGTTTATAATTTCGTAAGAATTCTGGAAAAATTCTTAGAATTGCTATTTGTAGATTTTCGGGTTTTGTTGTATCCTTGAGACTATTTTTACCAGCAACTCGTATAGCAAACTCATAATTTGAATGGGGTTAAATTTGGCTTAAAGACAGCGATCTTCACGTCTCAAAGCTTTCATACTAGTATCTACTTTCTAACAGAATTAGTTCTTGTAATCTTTATTAATAATAGTAAATTATTCTTTTTTGTTCTTTTACAGAGGTAGGCAGTCAATCGAATGACTTATATCTTGTATTCTTTTCAAATATTCTTATTTTATTTTTTATTTATTTATTTTGTGTGAATTAAATTTACGTTCTTTTTATGCTGCCTTTAAGAATTTGTGTAGTAGAAATCCCAACAAAAATAACTCCAGGTGTATTGAGTTTTTATTTTATTTTTTATTTACAGAAAACACTCGAGACGCGATATTTTGAAAAGTAACTAATAATTTTCTGGTCATCAATGAGTTTTGATTTATATATAAGTTGGTTTTGATGCAATTATGGTTTTTTTTTTTGTTTTTTTGTTTTTTTTAATGCAGGAAGCTCTGAAGTATTACGACGTAGTTTTCGATGCCATTTACACACCGAAAGACACGAGACTGCTGCGGGAGGCAAGAGAGTGTGGGAAGATAATTGTTTATGGAACAGAAATGTTGATTCGGCAAGGGTTTGAGCAGTACAAGAACTTCACTGGTTTGCCAGGTACGATTTCCGTTTCGTTTGGTTGGTTTAAAAAGTTTAATGACTTTTTTTTTTTTTAATTTTTTATTTTCTGAACTTCCCTGGTTTGCCAGGAACTTTTTTTATTTTTGGGTCAAAATTTCTTTCTTTTTTTTTTTTTTTTTTGATTTATCACTACAAAAGGAATAAAAAAAGAACATCAATTAAATGAGCAAATGCTAAAAAAAAGTCGCTGAACTTTTTTTAAAAATTGTACAAAAAAATTAAATCAAATGCACATATAACTATTTGTTGAGATTTAATTAGCAATTCTCAAATGCAACCAAAAACACAATCATACACATATTAAAAAATAATAATAATAATAACGCAACGATATGTGTAGTTCAACGCAACTTACCTATATTTATAGATAAAAAAAAATAATCTATTATAATCGTAAAAATATATAATTATAACACCAAAAATACCTTCAAACTTGACACAATAATTATACAATTTTGTATTTGACATATATATATTGCAATTTAAAAAATAAAAATAAATAGATAAATTTGTCGCTTTACCATAATCGTACACATATTCTATTTTTTTCAAATTTCATGGTACTAATATACACACATCATATCATATTATACAGCATATCTGCACCATGCTTAATTCAGAGCATAGTTTTAAATTTTTTTTTTAAAAAAAGTTGTTTTAATTTTTCTGTTTAATTTATAAATTGCAGCTCCGGAAGAACTGTTTAGGGAGCTCATGTCAAGACATGCGTGAGGGAGAATCTATCCATCTTGCATGCAAGGGTATAATCCAACGATGCAGCTTGGATCAAAATTCCAAATTTAATTTGTAATAATAAATTATCGTCTTTCTGTATGAATAAATTCTTGTTCCTGTTAATGGAAGACCCAAACGTCGCTTTGGTCAAGATTTGCAAGATTCTCATGGACCAATTTAGATGGGATTGCATTCTGTTCAATCTTTAGGCCTGTTTGGGCTAAATTTTAATATTTTTTATTACTTTTTGTCTTTTTAAAATTTCTTAAACGTGCGGCTAAAAGTTTTTTATTTTTTCAATTGCTCTCGATGAAATAAATCAGAAAAATACAAAATTTCAACCAATAAATGGCAAAAATTTACTAAAAATAAAAATAAATTACGTAAAATTTGACTTATTCACTTATTTTGACTAACTTTTATTTTTTCTAAACTTTTTTTTATATATATTTTGATTAGTTTTTTTAATTTTTCAACTTGCGTGGACAAGAGGAGTGGAAAATTAATAATATTTTAAACTCATGTTGTACTAAAAGTTTTAGTGTAATTCAATACTTAATTTATTCGTCTGGCTAAAAATTAGTATAATGCAGTCCTCTTATTTGTTTAACAAACTAATTTTTTGTATTAGATTATTAAATAAATTATATTCTATGTAAAGTATTAAATAATGGAAACCAACCATTATTTGTTTAACAATGGTAATAAATAAATTTATTTAATCGCTATATGAAAAGGTAAATAAATCTGATATTACTATTTTCTCACAAAATCTTATCAAACGAATAACCGAAATGAAATTTCGTTAAAGAAAACCAACCAAAATATCTCATTTTCTCATCAGAATCGAAGTAAAAGAGAGCATTTCTGAACTGTAAAACAAATCCCCGGGTATAGCTATTTATGTCATAAAAGATACGTAAAGGATAACAACAAATCTCCCTTTCAAAATAAATTTTTAAAAGTATGCCACCCAGTGAAATCTGCTCAAACGGACTTCCCACCGTTCGAGCGACGAGACACCAAAGAGCAAATTGCTCTAAATCCTGAAATTTTCTTAAGTGTTGAAAAAATTCCAAAATCTTTTATATTTGGAACACAGTTTTCATAAGCTAAAAAAACTTGAAGTTAAGACATACATTTAATATTAAAAGAACTTCAAAACTTCATAAAACTTGAAAAGGCGTCATACTAAACCATAGAATTTCATACAAAAATCAAGGAATTGACCCGAATTAAGAACCCAACGATCTCACACGCATACAAGTCATGAACACACGACCTTAGAGCCTTACAAACGAATTGATACCCGGTCAAATACATTCTTCTAATGCATTAAAAGTTTCGATTACCATAACCAAAAATCCCAAAGATACAACCAAAATAACACAAATAATCTCCTCAAGGAACAATGACCCAATGAGATTGCAACTGTAGTCCACCTAACTCGACGACTTGTCATCAGTAACACCTGAAATTGTTTATACAACATGAGCCGAGACTCGTAAAAAATAAATTGAAGATGAACAAATGCATGACATGCGAGGATAGTTATGCGAAATGCACTAAAATTTTTTATCCAAAAACCAACTTCATTTTTAATAAATTCCCAATTGCATTACCGATTTTCTCACACGAAACCAACTCTGTTCTTATACACAACTCTGTTCTTATACTTTTCATGTGAGTCTCACACAAATGTGTGATCTAAACTGTACTACAACAATGCAAGGTGTTGTATCGAATAATTTCTCATATAAATGCGAATGAGGACACACGACATATTCTAAAAGTATATAAACCATTTTCTTAAATTTAGTTTTAGATCTGTTTATAAATCATAGTTTAACGCTATTTATCGCGTTTTATCACGTTGGGCAACCATCTCTGATCAAAAAATGCCAACCTTGTAAAGTAGAGATTGAGGCAATAGTTCTTTTAAGAAAGGTTGCGAAGTAGTACCGTATGAGATTATTTTTTTTTTTTTAATGTAATGTTGGGTCCTCTTCTCATAAGAGTTTGTGTTCTCTTACCTAGATTTTTGACATCATTTCTTTGTGAATATTATTTTTTCTTCTTTTATGAGAGCTCTTTACTCTTTATTAGAACTATTTTATTTTTGCCAATGTACTTTTTTATTTGATTTATTGTCTGTCAAAAAGCATTTTAAAAAAGAAAGAGAAAGAGAAAAAGGAGAACATCAACAGAAATAAAATTTTATAAAATTTTAAAAAAAATAAAGAGAAGAAAGGAGGACATTAGTATGCAAAAATATTAGGTACTCCTGGAGTATTGTGTTATTGTTTTACGTGGTATTTTTATCAAATAAAAATATACGATACACATAAAGTGAGTTATTATTGTCTCTCATTTACTCAATAAATATGAGTTAATATTGTCTCACGTAAAGTATTCTTTACTACATTATTAGATAGAAGTACTTCGTTAAAATCAAAAATTTTAGACGAGTTGACCTAACAAATAAACAAGGTCGACCCTGCACATAAGCCAATAATGTGGCTACGTACGCTATGTTCAATAAAAAAATCTTTATGCAATGTTCAATAAAGTTTTTATGATGCCCTTCTAGATAAAGTTTTTATGCTATGTTCAATATAAAAAAATCTAACTAAACCTTACTCAAATAAAGAACCCTCAATTACGTTGATTTTAATTTTATCAAAATCTACATAGGTTTATCTCATAATATCAAATTCAAAATAAAAATATTTTATTAGTGGGTAGCCTAAATTAGGTATAGTCCTTCAAAACCAAAAGAAATTAAGAAAAATTAGTAAAACTGTCAAATTAGTTTAAAATATTGGATTGTTTTTTTTTTTCAAAATCATAAATTGTTTGTAGAATATTGTTGAATGACATATTAAAAGAATAATTTTTAAGTGATATTTGATAAAATCATTTTGATTTTCTTTGTATTTATAACTTTAAATTATTCACATGTTTGTTTGAAATTACACTAGCATTTATAACACTTGTAATTTTCTTTTCTACTCTCCAATTCTAAAACGGTTATCTAATTATAAAAAAATAAAAATATATTCTTTTTTTTACCAAATAACAATTTTGATATAAACTATTATTAAAATACACGTTACCAAACATGTTCAAAATTTTACATTTTTCACACACACAAAAAAAAGCTAAAAGAAAAAAATAAATCTTAACAAATTAAGCCTTATTCAATTCATATAATAATTTCTCCTGAAGTTAATTTTATTTTTGAAAACTTTCATCTATAGAGGGCCCTATTTTAAAAATTCACCGAGAATCCCCAGAAACTCAGGACGCGCAATGCAAATAAATCAACTGGCATACATGTGCAAGGGGCCATACAAAAATAAATACAGATGGGGACACACAAAAAATTATTAAGTATTTTTAGAATATTATGTATCATTAATTATTTATGTAATATTCTTGATAATTAAAAATGTATGATTTATATTAAATAAGTTGTTCTTGTCTTTTATTTATTTAACAAATATAAATTAATATTGTCTCATACCAAATATTTTTTGCTACATAATTTAATGAGGGGGTGTTTGGCAAAACTATTGCTAGTAATTTTTAGTTTTCTGCTACAAATTTTAGTTATAAATTATAATTAAGTTTTTTTTAATACTTATAATATTTACTGTAATTTATAACTTTTTTTATTTTGATTATAAATTATAATTTTTATTAAATATTTATAATTTTTATTATAAATTATAATTTATAAATTATTAATTTTAATAATATCAAATATCACTGGAGTCCTTAAAATTAAAGGCCTTGGGCAAGCCGACCTAACAAACGGTACGTAAATAAATGCAGATGGGGACACACAGACATGCATCATAAAAGTGAAAGCATCTACGCCATTTAAATTAAGAAAGGAATGAAGACGTTGGTTTGAAAAATTATTAAGTATTAATAAAATATTATGTAATATTCTTTATGTTATATTTTTAATAAATAAAAATATATAACTAATATTAAATTGGCTATTCTTATTTTTAATCTACTCAATAAGCATGAATTAATGTTATTTCATGTAAAGTATTTTTTAATATATAATTAAATAAGAAAATTACATAGACACTGCACATAATAATGCTTGAAGGGCATGTTTGGAATGGAGACTAAGGCCTCGTTTGTTAACCACCTTTAAGTTGGCATAAAATTTATTTTTTTTCTTTTTGGTTAAAAGTCCAAAAAGACAAAAAAAAACCTTATTTTCCAACTTAAAGGCTTTTAGCCTACTTGCTTTTTGCATAATTTTTTTTATTTTTTAAAAATATCACAACTGTTATTATATATTTTTATAAAAATTATATTTTTAAAATATACTCGTCAAAATCTATTAAATAATATCCATATATAAAATTATTTAAAAATAATTTTTAAAAATTATAACAATTTTAAACAAATTTCTTTGTCTTTTAGTTTAAAATCACTTTAAATCTTTGACTTAAAGTATTAATAATTTTGTAAATATTAAATTAGTAATAATTTATTAATGATATTAATAATATTAGACTCTTTTTGTATTATTAGTATCATATTCTATATTACTTTTTCTCTTTATTTAACGATAAAAAATAACTCTATAACTCTTATTTTATTTCTTATTTTATTTTAATCAAATATGAACTAAACTTTTTACTGTATACATAATTTATTTCATAATTTCTTGGTACTAAAAAAAAATATAAGAGACGCATAGTGGTACTTATCCTTTATATCTAATTTAAGGGGGTGTTTGTAAAAGTTAGTATTATTAATTTTTAATTTTTTACTATTAATTTTAGTTACAAATTACAATTTATTTCAAATATCGTCAGAGCCAGCCTAAGCAGAAGAGAGCAATGCCGTTGTCTTACAGCCCCAATTTTTTATTAAATTTTAAAACCCTATTTGAATTTAAATTCAATATAAATATGTTAAAATAATTTATATTGATGATCTTGAATGGATCACGAGTAATAGTTACTATAATTTGTATGGTTTTATCTCAAGTTCAAGTCCTACTTTCTTTTAGTTTATTTTTTTTAAGTTGTAATATTTTAATGTTATTCTAAGTCATTGAGAATTTTAATTATTTAAAATACTAAATCATACAAATAAAATATAACAAATTAAAAGTTACGATCAACATATACTTAAGTGATAAACTTTTCAATCCTAAAGTGTTAATTCTTATTTTACCAATTGTAGCCAAAAATACAAAATATTGAATATTAAAAATATTCTATTATTAAAAAATTTATAATAGATAAGTTAAAAGCTTGATATATAATTGGTACAATACTATATTTAATTTTTTTTGTAAATTTAATTTTGTTGAAACGTGAATATAAATATATTTAGTCTACTTAAATTCTTATAATTAATTTTGAGATTTATCTTAAAATTTATTAACGCCTTATATCTCAAACTCATTTTGGGGCTAAAATTTTTAGAGCCAATCCAGCAAATACCCGTGACTTATGTTATAAGTTATAAAAAAAAATTTATTTCAATTACAATATAAGATTTTTACCAAAAATTTGCAATTTCTATTATTAAATATATAATTTATAAACTAATTTTAGTAATCCCAAACTACATCTAATTCTATTTAAAATAACAAACTAGCGCGAAGAATACCGAATGATTAATCACTTGTACAAACCTAACTTCAGTTCACCTACCCGCCGGAACGACCGCCTTACCTACCTCCTGAGACCCTCGCCGACGAATTGCCGATTGCAAACAAATCCATGCGGTAGTTAGAGGATTTTATGAAAAGCCGACCAATCATTATTATATATATATATATATATATATATATATATGTCTTTTATTAAAAGATATTTATATTAATCCAAATGATAATAATTTTTAAATTT